>JAOUZG010012691.1:6964647-7002032 GCA_026289955.1 Argiope argentata
GTAGTTTTTCAAAAATTTAAGACATGAGGAATTCTAAAAAAAAATTAAATTAAATTATTTATCAAACCCGTGTCTAAATTCTGAAGGAAACTTAAAAAATGATACTTTTAAAGGGGCATGGTAAGGGTGAGTAAAGCTTTAAACATGCCTTTTTTACATTCTTCTCCCTTTAGCCATATTTGGCGTTAAAAGGAGAAATTAATGCTATGCTGTCTTCACTAGAACACCTTGTCACCAGAATCACCTATAGCATCCATGCATCTCAACGATATGCTAATAATACATTTGCAAAATTTCTATTGGCCAAAACTTCCAAATGTTGGCCAGGTCTTATGCACACATTCAATTTTCTGTCGCCAAAGAGTTTTGTCCCTTCTATGGCATTGGAAATGCTTTGTCAGAGGTATCTGCGCTTTTACAATTGTAATATACTACACGTCACTCTATCCATTGCACTGAATTGCTGAGTCACCCCCCTGTAGAGAAAAATAGCCGCTATGTACATACCGAAAGCCAGTGGCCAATGATGGAAATGGGGTGGTGGTGGCTACCTAGACACAGTAGTCTTTGATCTTCCGCTTAGAACTGAAATGTAATGGTTAGACTCAATAGCTTAGTCCTAACGTTAAACCTAGTAAAACAGTTTTAACTATGGTATAGAACTATGGAATTGTTTATTATTATTAACTATGGAACAGTTTTAATTATTGTATGTTAATGGGAGAGGAAAAAGTGGAAAAAAGGGTACTGCTTCGATTCTGTTCCGATCTCTGGGGAAAATGCTAATCAAAACAGTGGCTAATTGGTATTGGTGGTGGCTAATTATTTGTCCGTAATTCAGATATCGAATGTGTATGCCTTAAGTAGTAAGTATGATGTGTAGAAACTTCACCTACGTCTTGTTCTTTAGTTTCAATACTCGAGATATGGAGGACACAACATGTGTTGCTAGGTGGTCGGGATCTTTATTTGGCTTGAAGTATTGTCATATTCAAATGATGTTTTCTTTCCTGCCATTGGCCACATGAGTGCGTGCTTTCCATTCCTTTTCCAATTAAAATTAATTAAATGTTTGAATTGCTAAAATTGGAGTTTAATAAAACATTTTTAAAAGTGTATTAAAATTTCCTTAAATATTGTAATAAGTTTATTAATTATTTTTAAAGATTGACAGTAAACTTCGCGTTATTTTGTAAATTATGGAGTTATGGAAATTTGTATACATCTTTATTACTGCGTATTAAATATACTTAAAAATTTCTCTAAAAATTTTGTTTTTAAATTAAAAAATAATGAAGAAATTTTTTTAATTCTCTAAACTCTTCTCTAATGCGCTAGTTTTCGATAATTTCTTTTCTTCATTTTATTTTATTTCTACTTAAAAATATATTTCGAGCCGATTTGCATACTATTTACTTAAATTATTTTTATTTAAATTATGGGGGAATAGTTTTTGCTTACTTACTGAATATTCATTAAAATTTAGGGTTTTTCTAAATTCCTACTGGCTTTTAATTAACTAAATAGAATTAAAACTTAAAATAGATGTACATATATTTTAGTATGTGATAGAATCGCTTATGAATTAAATAAATTTCTATAAAAGTTAAGATGTAGGAACATTTCAAGTATATTTAAATCTGGCTGAAAAATATTGCTTGAGAAAAAGTGATTTAAAAGACATTTTTACAACTACAAATAATGCTGACTCTTCTGAAACTAATAATTATTCCTTTTACTGAACAACATACATTTTCATTCCATTTTTATACACTTTTATTTGACTTGACTTGTTTCATGCTTGTCGAATGCAATTTTTTAAAAAATTGTTGTATTGGAATTGTCAGATTTTTTTAATGCTTTTTCTTGATAACATTAAGCTAATTAATTGCTATAAGTTAATTAATTAATTTAAACAAATTAATTAATTAAATCACGAGTTTCCTCAATATTTATATTTATGAATATTGAGGAACATAATATAATATTTTTATAAATATTACAAAACATTATTTGTAAAATTGTATTTATATACATTGGTGCACCAGCATTAGTGGGCTTTTATTGAGGTCCTGTATTCAGACATAATCGTACATTTAAAAAATTAAATTATAAATTAAGAAAAATAAAATGATTAAATTAATTAAATTTGTTCTTTGTGTTTCTATCTTTGTATTTTGTTTTGATAATAAAATATTTAGATTAGTGATTCACTCAATTTAAGCGTAGATATTAAAAAGTAACACTTTTTAAGAACATAATCTTCTGTTCATTTCTTTTCACCGTAAATAATTTTCGAAACATTTTCAATAATATTAAAAACTTCTTTACAAATCTACATTAAATGTGGATATCCAGAAATCTTTAGAATATGTGTGCTCATGCTTTAGTTGTATGTTCTTCATGTTTTTGTAAAGCATATGTATGTATTTGCTTAGCTTAATATAGAAACAGTTACAAAATTAAAACACGTAGATTTTTTTAATGTAATTTAAAATAAGTATATATTAAGCTAAAGTTTTAGTGTACATTCTGCTTCGAAAAGTAACTTTTTTAAAGGTACTCTTCTTTCTAACTTTTAAGTCTTTATTATAAATAGTACATAATCCTAAAATCATATTTTTTCTCAAATTTGCTACCAAATAGCGCCATTGGTATATGAAATTAGTATTTAGCTACATAAGTCGATTAATTAATATTTAGGTCTTGAAGATAATAGAAAAAATATTTGTCATCGAAAATGCACAGAGTTAAAATTTGATTACATTATATGATCTTTAAGTTCTAAAAATAGATCTAAAAATGATCATTAAATCCTAAACTTTTAAAATATTTAAAAATCGTATTATTATCGAAAATACACATGTATAAAATTTTGAAAATTGTATTGCACCAGGAAGTAAGTGAAAAATTGATCACAAACTACCATTTTTATAATTATAACACAATCAAAATAAAACTTTATCAAATCAAATACGATAGTTTCTTTTGAAAGTTTCATCCAGATTTATAGCCTCTTCAATTTAACCAAAACTGGTCGAAATTTCTGAATTTTTGATTTCAAACACGTTTCGAATTCTTCAAGCAATGCATACTAATTTTTCGAATTCTCTGTAAAACACGTGATTTAAATTTCAGCTAAGGTTTTTTTTTTTTTTTCATTTTAATTCGATTATAAGAATTGTAAATTTTCTTCAAAGCAATAACGTAGCGACAAGGGGGTGGGCAAAGGGATCAAATCCCCCTCCCTCTCAAACGCTCCAATATCAGTTGGCCCGATTAAAATAAAACATTAGTGTCTTAATGGCATTTTTTAAAAGTGAAATATATATGATGTAGGACAAAAAATAATATAATATTCCCAGTGGTGTTGGGAGGATAAATGATGTTGGAGTATATTATGATTGTTTCACTTTAAACCGTCACTAGTGGCATAGTAAAATAAAATGACGCTCGAGATTTACCTTTATGCTCCCTCATGATATTTTAGAACGTGGCACAAATTTAATACCATTTTGTTCAAATGAATTATCCTAAGGCAGATGCCTGAGGCTTCCGGGCTGCCCTTGTCCCTCGGTTGCTGTACCTTTGCAAATTCCCGGGTACCATTAATATTTACTAAATCCAAAAAAAAAAAAAAAAACCGACTAGAAATGGGGAAAAAATTATATTATTTTTATGCCGTCAATTATCTTTATATATGTATACTTATGACCATTATTTTTAATACATTGGCTTCCGTGTGATTCGCCAGCGACTTACACAACCCCTTCTCTACTATATTTAAGGTATATCAAAGAAAGGGGTCGGCCTATTAAATAGATTATCCAACTCAGAATCGCAGGCGTAAACTACACCAGCTAGCGTGTAAAATAAATAAAGATTAAATCGCAAAGGAAAAATAGCGGAAAATGTTAGCAATTGGAAATGATATTGTTAATTGATAATGTTCATCTTTTTAATAAATCTGGATATGTGCAGAATGGAAAGGCATTTTAATCAAGACAAATTTGAACAACAACTGCCCATAGAAAAGTAGTCAGAACTTTATTCACTTCCTTGGATGCCTCATTTCTTTCAAACGCATCTATTCGTAATTCAAGTGGTAGTATGAGATATCTGAAAAATGATTGCTTTTAACCGACAAAAAGGAAAAGACAGATTTGTGGAGAAAAGGTTCATAGAAAAGTGTCTTAAGAATTTTTCCGCTTTCTTGCATTCTTTTGTGTACATTAAAATTTTCATTGTTGAGACTGTGGCATGAAATTTGTGTTTCTTACACTTAGATGACCACCTCGGAGAGGATCATTTCAAATCACTTCCAACCAATAGGTTGGATATTTCTTTTTCTGCTTTTTTTTTTCTATGGTCAACCTATCCCTGCCTGACACGCAGTCTCCGTCTCTCAAGTTTAGTGGGGAAAGAAGAAAATAGAAAAGATTTACCACATGATGTTCAATTTGAAAGAAAGGGGAGGGGTCCTGAAGACCTTGTTGAGACCGAAGGTCAGAGGTTATTTGGGCAGTGCTACAAAAGGAGGAAAGGGAAAGGAAAGGGGCAAAGTAGAACTTTTTGAACAACTATGACCTTGAAAATATACAGTTTTCTAACGGTTGCCGGAAAAGAGGAAGAAGAAGCAAAATTTGCACCACCAGTACATCGGGCGCTTTACAAAAGAAAAATCCATGAACCCTTTATGCATATATACTTACATATTCACCTGTATACCGAAGAATGACATACTCGAATATGCAATAATGATTAACTTGTGTTTAATCGGAGAAGAACTTAAAAAACTATATTTATTTACTTCATAAAGCATTTAAAAGAATTACAATTTTTTAATTGGCAAAATAAGCAAAAAATCAAAAAAAAATCTGTAATATTCATTAAAAGAAATTTAGAGATCAATAAGTTTTTAACATATTTAATAATGAAATTAATTTTATAGCTAATTGCTTATTAAAGTTCAGGGTTTTTTTCCACGTGGAAGTGGAAATCCTTTGAACACATGACATGGACAGGCGTCCAGTTGTTTATATGTATGATATATATATATATATATATATATATATATTACCATGACATTCTGTTTGTATTTATTATACATATTGATAAATATGAAAGATTCATAATTAATGAATTTTGACAACGCCAAGAAAAATTATTTTGATTTATTATCTAGTTATTACGAACTTTTGTTAGATTGATTAGCTAGTTATAACGAACTTATGATTTCCTGAATACGCATCTATTTCAGATTGAAACTTCCACTTTCACTTTAATTCAGTAGTGCAAATTTTTGGCTTTCAATCCTTGTCCTTTTATTATTTAGAGCTAGTGACTAAGCAGTTTTTAATTTAAAATATTAATTTAGGATTTAATCTAAATTCTCAAGTCCAAAAAAATTAATCAGAATTCACCAAAATTAATAATTAGGAATATATTCCTAGTAGCGTGTTTATGTAATTTATTTACAGGAAAGCCTTTGCACATGCACATTCTGTTATAGTTTCATGGTAAGGTCAGAAAATTTTAAAACCCTTAGTAAATGTTTTAATCTACAAAGAAATTAAAGTATATATTAAATTCTTGCGTTATTAATTAAAAAAAGGTAACTTGATGTATAACAGGTATGATGTGTAACGTTATATAATAGGTATGATGTGTAACGTTATATAACAGGTACTTTTAGGACACAATTATGGAAGTATGAAAGTATTTAATGTATTTCATAATTTCACCCTTTATATTAATTTGTTTCGTAGCGATTATATATATATATATATATATATATATAAAGAACAACAAATACAAAATAGAATAATTTTAAACTTTAATTTTATATCCATTAAAAAAAATTTAAAGAGAAGAAAATTTTGATTATTATGGTACCTAACCTGCTACAAGTTATTACAAAGACAATATTATAAAAATAAAGAATTTTTTTAAAAATTGTTAAAATAATATTTTTAAAATTATTAAAATAATACATATATATTTAGTGAGCGCCCATGCTGCTACTGCTAAAGATATAGTGTAACATAGACCAAAGCAACCAAAGTAAAAATGAAGGTGAATAAAACCGAAAGGAAAGGAAATCAGGCCTGAAGACTTTCTCAAGGTTCATCCTCAGGCAAGGGATCCAAAAATAGGGAATATTTTTCTGTCAACGGATTTGACTATAGTCTAAAAAGGATCTATCTAGTCTAGGGTCTTCAACAGATTTTCTTTTTTGGACTATCGTCAAATCCGTTGACAGAAAAATATTCCATATTTTTGGATTTTGGATTCCCTGCCTGATGATGACCCTTGAGAAAGTTTTCAGGCCTAATTTCCTTTACTTTCGTTTCGGTTTTGTTCACCTTCATTTTTACTTTGATTTATATTTCAGTCAAAACTACAAAGGTCAACGAAAATAAAAATGATCAGAATTCTCCCAGTACGATTTCAGAAAAGGATGTTAAGATAAAAATGAAGTTGGAGGTAAAAAAATCAATATTCAGCCCATTGCTTCTGAGGAATAGCCGCTAACACAAAAGCTTTTAAACAAATATTGTTTTCTATAACTATGCGATAATTTCCCCAATTTAAATTGTCTTTTCTTCTTCAATCGTAAGGGAAATATGGGGAAATGAAAATTTCAACCCTGTACGGTCCCCATTTCCTTTGAAATGAATGAACTATCTGTAAGTTTGACCGAGATTTCATTTAAGGTTCGAATTTAATCAAAATTAAAATTTTAAAAATGCGATGTTTGATATTCCAGTACCATGATTAATGAAAATCTGTAGAAATTTTTCAATGTGGTGCAATTTCAATCATTACAATAGATTATATTTTTATAAGAAACCTGTCTAAAATTAAAAGGCATTATTATAAAAATCAAAGATTTACACTTTTATTAGGATCTGTGACATCACAATTAAAAAAACTTATTATTCCTATAAGTATAACACTTTCAAATAATAACAAAGTATTTTAACAGAAAAAGTTTTAATACTTTGTAACGAATGACACAATCAGGTCGAAAAGATAAATAAATACTTCAACTATGACAGATAATACATATCTTAAAAAAGATGCAAGATTCTCTTGACAAAATTAATTTCATTTTTCAAGATTAGTTTAGTTTTTATTATTAATTTTTTTTTGAAAAATTATTGCATTAACTATATATTTTTCTTATGAAAAAACATCTGTTGTGGAATTTTCCTTTTGCCTAATAATTAAAAAATATATATTGTTGCTTTATTTTCTACTTCATTAACGGTAAAGAAAACCAAACATTGTCTTTAATCTTCTTTCATTTTCATTTTCTGAATAGTTAATTAGGAATCTTTTGGGAGAAATTTCGGAGGAGGATGTTAAAAATAAAATATATATATCTCTACTTAGGATTAAAAAAATAGCTAATTATTTCTCAAGTAAATTATTTTAATTAGAGAAAATTACTTGTTATGGGATTATTCTGATAATTCTTTAACCTTTATAAGTCGCAGTTTATGCAGTATAATTAGTGCTTGTTTGTGGAATTAAGTATTTAAAGAAAACTGTCTCATGGAGATCATTAATTTTTATATAATAGACTGCAAATAGCTAATGAAAAGTTAATAACAAAAGTAAAAAATGTGTCTGAAATTGAATTTCGTTTGATGTTGCTTTCGTAATTCTGAATCATGACTGATATAGTATCTGATTTTGCCCTCCTCTTCATAAACTGTTACACCGTGCTAACTGTTTGTTACAATGTTGACAGTATCTGATTCTGCCCTCCTCTTCATAAACTGTCACGCCATGTGAACGGTTGCTACAATGTTGAAATAGATTACGATAATTATTTTTATATTTAGCTATGCGAGGAAAATTTTCTGAGGGGTTTCGTAAATTTGAACCATGTTCATATGACACCCGTGTCAGCACTTTGTCTCCAGACTTCCATGCCGCTCCAGTGGATGAGCTTTTTGCCTCTACGGATTTAATAAGCGCAGGACTCGGTTACAAAGCGGTTCTTCATTTGAACCGGTTTTAAAGAGCTAAAGCTTAAAAACCGATCGGTTGAAAGGCTAAAGGTTGAAAAGCTAAAGCTCTAGTCTATCGGTTGAAAAGCTAAAGCTCTAGTCTTGAAGTCAAGCTACGACTAACAATTTGATACGACTCTCTGGGACTTTACTGCATTTATGCCACTTCTTTATGTTAGGTGACATGAAAGAATGAAAAAATAATGTCATTGGTAAAAATAATGTCATTACTCCCACAAAGCCACATTTTGGAAAAGGGAAAAGAAATACACATTATATGCCGGGAATCTTATATATACAATATGACTTAAACACGTTGATTGATATTACACTAAAAGTTTGCTTATATAATCAATGTTTGATAGAATCTGGTCTAGAAAAAAAAATTCTCCTTTCACATTTAGCCTTTCTAATTCAAAAGTTCCATTCATTTTATTTATTTATTAATTATTATTTCCATTATCTCATTATTACATTATCTCATACATGTATTAATTCTATTAAGAAAACAATGAGGAATTATTCCCTACAAGTTGCCTCTTTTGATTCATTGTTAAAAATATGAATAATTAGAAATAATTATAAACAGGCTTTGTTTCTATCTCTAAAAGGCTCTTGTGTTACTTTGCTTCTCTTCAGAAATTATGGTAAACGAATTATTTTGTTCATATGATTAAATAAGTATGCATCAAATGCATTAATTTTCTTTAGGAATTCGACGGCTTCCTTATAATTTGATGCTCAAAGACTTAATGAAAAGCAGCAGAAGAAATTATTTGTATTTCCTGTGATTCAAAGAGTTTCATATCGCACCAACAATTTCTTCAAAGACATTGAATTGTTTGATGTATTTTTAAATTTGTGATGAATAGGCTTAATTACGATGATAGAATTGCTTTATAATTATTACATGAAAATGCAGTTTTGAATAATTATATTAATTAAATCTTAGTTCACTGTAATTGAAGAGAGAATTTAATTTTGGGTAAACATTCAATGATCCTCCTAGAAATAAAAACTGAAATGTTTTCTTCCATGAAAGCAGATTAGTAATAAATTTTATTTTCACTCCGAAAGAATTTGTAATATATTAATGCCTAATTTTATTTTAGTTTAATAAAAAAAAAGCCCACGCATTGCCTTAAAAGGCAATGCGTGGGCTATTTTTGCACATCTTTCGTGTATCATATAATTTCTATTTTAGCCATGGGTAAGAGATGAAGTGAACGACTTAACAAGCATCTCAATCTTCAAACTTCCATTCACTCTAACATGAAGAATTTTAATGCCCGACGTTGAATTTAATGCGCATTAAGTCTATATACAATCGATTGAATCGGACCTTAAGACTGTGACCATCTGATTTTGATGCAATGATATTATTATTCACCTCAATTTCCGAATCCCCAAACCTACCAACTTGAAGATATTTTGATTCCCAATTGCTGATTAAATGAGAACCTAGCTGAAGCGAATCTTTTACTTATTAAGTATACTACGTATCTTCTACCAACTGGGTTAACCCCGTATACTACGTATCTTCTGGGCCAACTCAGTGTTCTAAGTATCTTCTGGACCAATTCCGATTGTCTGATTACTATGCGAAAATATTCCCGTTACATACTAGGCAATATGCAAGATTTAAGAGTGATAATCTTATAAAATACAAGTTTTTGTTAACATTAGCTTACGTATTGAAAATTTATAAAGAAATAATTGAACAAAATGCAATTTTTACAACTGTACACTTGAGAATTGTACAAATACGCTTCTACAAAACAATGAAAAAAAATATTGAATCGTGCATTTCCGAGTTCGGTTTGCAGAGTTGCTGATTAAGATAGGAATACAGTTATTTATTGCCCCTGATGAGTAAAATGATCTTTAGAAGCTCGAAGTAATGAGACAGAACAGGGGAGGGGGGTAGCAGTCATAAAATACAAGTCGCCATCTGGGGAGTCAGTCATGTCAGTTTGACCATAAGAAAACCGACGGTGAATGGTTAGTCTTTGCTGGACTTTCGTCAAGGTCATTGCGTACGCAAAAACACTGTTCCTTTTCTCAACCTAAACAGCGAAGTACTAGAATTTTTGATCGTCACTTTTCTTTTTAAAAAAATTACCTCCTAACTGTGACAAAATAATAATTTAAACGCTTGATAATTAATAGATATGAAAACATTTCATGGATTTGCCTTTCCAAAATTTTTCAACAATTTTTTTCTAAGATAATAAAAAACTCGATGCTGTGTAAATTTAGCAATTTAAATTTTGCTTTGTAGAAATAAATGTTTTCAATTTTTAGCTTTCCGAAAGTTATTTTATTTCTTCGTCTTAAAGAATTAGCTTAGTTACGTGAAAGGTAACTGAAAACTATATTTAAATAAAATCTTTACATGATGCTTTGCTAAGTTCCTCTATCGAAATAAATTTATACTCATTTTAAACAAATGTTGCTTTTAACTGAATGATGAAATAGAAATCTTTTGGGAAAAATTATTATACTGAGTACTTCTGTTTTAAAAATCAAACAACATTTGCAAGCAAACGATTTTTTCAGATCAAATTCATTGTTGGTTTATATTTCCCGTTTTGAAAATGCAATTGTTTTAAGCAGACGATAATTTTACAGCAATAACGCGTCTTCGAACGGCATTTTAATTGTTTACTTTATTTGTTCCACATAATTTCAGAACAGTTGAATGACATTACGGAAGATATCTTTGAAAAGCTCACAAGCCGAACAAAGCAATAAATATATAAAGCGTTGATACATGAAATGACGTAATCTGTAACGTGTTAATACTTGAAGTGATATAACGTATTACATAAAATGTTTATGCTTGAAATGCTTGACATGATTTATTACGTCAAGTGTTGATGGAAGAAGTGACACAGTAAAGTGCTTGATGTATTGCGTAAAAGGCAAAACAAACAAATAAAGCAACTCTGTTTTTGTATCATCTCATGTCCAATTATTTCTTAATCTTTGTTGAAGAATTTATTTAAACTAGAAAGAGCGTTGTTTTAAATTTTTTTCTAAAAAATTAACTATAACTTTCTAATAATTGAATCTTAAATATAAAATTCCTAAATATAAAGTTTATGATTTTATATAGCTCGTTATGTTTTTAAAGAGTTTGTTAAACTCAGCAGCACACATAACAGGTAAACTGTTTTAACATCAAAAATGAGAAATACAGAGAATAAATAATTTTTTATAGTATAATATAAATTTATTTAAAATAATAGCTTATATATTTATCTATATATAAATTGTATTTAATTTATAGTGTCTTGTTCATTTTACTTTTAACAAACAATAATTTTAATTAAAAAATTATGGCTGTAATTTTAATGATTTTTTTTTATTTTCACAATTTGGTACTTTGGAGTTCATCATTAGTTTTATAATCAGTGATGACAGATTCGATTTGATAATATCAAGGCCACCTATTTTAATCTACTTATTATATAAATATATTTAGCCCTTTAAAAGCTCATTTTTTCCTACTCATGGTATATTAAAATATTTTTACGTTTGAGATTGACTTTAAAAAACTTGATTCATTTAGCTTATTAGATAAATTTAGTTTCATTCATTAATTAATTTTAATAAACAAATCAAGAGAGATCATTTTGTTTTTTCTTATTAAAAAAATGTAAGAACTTATGACAACCTTCACGACTTCATTCAAAGATTGATGAATTTTGAGAGATATATTTCCCATGGGCCTAGAAGGACTAAAACAGTTGAAGTATTTGAGCATAATGTAGTTAAAAACTTTTATAGTATAATTTCACTTATTATCGTTGGCGATAAGTTTTAAAGTATAGGAGTATTAACTTATTTAAAATTTCTTTTTTTTTTCTTTTTTTTTAAATTATACTTCAAGTTCAAAATTCTAATTGTAATTTTTATTTTGAAAATTAGTGGGAAATTTGATGACCTAGATTTCACGACTAATTTCATAGTCAGACCTGGCAAATTAAAATTGATATTACAAAGGAATTGCCAGTTACTTGATTTAAATTTTACATTCATATATTTGTGTAGTAATTGATATTCTGTGTAGTAAGAACGAATAATTGATATTCTATGTAGTAAATTTTTATGTTTAAATCGAAAGCAGCTTAAAATCACGAATCTCTCTCTACAGCCAGAAAAGAGATTTCTTCTGTTAAACATTCAATATGATTCAGCCACTCCTGGCTTTCTTTATACGTCTTTGGCTATAAATTGAAATTCAATGGATTATTCTGCAAATTGAAATTGATATATTTAAGGGAATTGCCAGTTATTTGATTTAAATTTTACATTAATATATTTGTGTAGTAATTGATATTCTGTGTAGTAAGAACGAATAATTGATATTCTATGTAATAGATTTTTATGTTTAAATCGAAAGCAGTTTAAAATCATGGATATTTCTATAGCCAGAAAAGACATTTCTTCAGTTATACATTCAATGTGATTCGGCCACTCCTGGCTTTCTTCATACCGTCTTTGGCTATAAATTGAATTTCTTCATACCGTCCTTGGCTATAAATTGAAATTCAATGGGAAATTCTGCAAATTGAAATTGATATTATAAGGGAATTGCCAGTTACTTGATTTAAATTCCACATTATTTATTTGTGTAGTAATTGATATTCTGTGTAATAAGAACAAATAATTGATATTCTATGTAGTAAATTTTTATGTTTAAATCAAAAGCAGTTGAAAATCACGGATCTCTCTCTACAGCCAGAAAAGAGATTTCTTTTGTTATACATTCATTGTGATTCGGCCACTCTTGGCTTTCTTCATACCGTCATTGGCTATAAATTGAATTTCTTCATACCGTCCTTGGCTATAAAGTGAAATTCAATGGGGGATTCTGCAAATTCACTTAGAAGCAATTTTTGCTTCTGTTATAAAACCAAACCAAAGCAATTCTGTTTGGAAATGCATAACTATTATTTTCCCTTGGAGAAATAGTAAAAACTTGTCTAATTAGGGGAGTGCCTTCTTATGAATGTACTTGTTTGTTTCCCCCTGAAGGATGTTTTCCGAACGTGGGATATCTTTATATCCCATCTTTTTGAGTGGAAGACCGTGTTCGTATCTCGACAGTGGTGAGAAAAGAGAGCTGTGAACTATTATTTACTGTCACGTCACTTAGGAATCCCTGACAAATAGATATAAATTCTTCCTATTTTTTTTTCGCTGAGTCAATATATTTTCGCCCTGATCAGTAGGGTAGTCACATGAATTTTTATGCTGTGCTGTTAATAACATTATATAAAATGGTGTCGGAATTATTTATGGAAAGAATGCATACATATGAGTGAAATAGGTTAGGTAAACGAAGAAATATTCTTTTTTTATATTTTTAAATAATTAAATCTACAAATTATTTATTCATTATATGTCTTGAGTATAATCTTTAGAAGCACTGAAAGCAATTGCTTGTTAATGATAAAATATTCAAGGCAGTTTCCTAGAAAAACTTTACAAATCAAGTCTTTTAGCGGATCATCATGACGTCTAAATTATGAGGTCGTTAAACCTAGTTTCATTTTATTCCATGATTCGTAAAATCAAATATGCCGATTTCCCCCTCTGCTTTGAAATAAAGATATCAAGAATTCGTTACATCAGTAGATAAAATCTTGAATAATTTAAGAAACTGCTGAAGAAAGTTTATGGAAACAAATTAATAATGCAGAATGTTGAGATAATTTGTAAAGATACATGCGAGTTCCTCATTTTAGTTTTTATTTCTTGCTGTCTGAAAATCTTGATTAGATTTCTTTATTCTCAAATAAAGAAGCCGTTCCGCATTTTAGATTCTCTTTCTTGCTGTCTGAATGTTTGATTAGATCTCTTTATTTTAAAAGATAGTTGCAAATAAAGAAGTTTTATAAGGAGCAAATAAAATCTACTGTTAACTAACTCTTTATAGTTAGTAACAGATGAATAATAATGTCCTCTTGTAGGATGATATTGCGAATGTAGAATAATTTTTCTACCATGGATTTTTTTAAAAACCTATATGAATACTATCAATTGGTTATACAATTGAGCAATTAGATTTAGTAATGAATATTCTTTAACCCTTAGTAGCCTGATTTGCGAAAGTGATTTATTTTTAATATTACTGTGTTTGCTTGATAAAATAAAACAATAATGACATTTGATTTTTTAAAAAATTTCGTTGGAAAGAATATTATACAACAGTAAAATACGTACAGCCAACCTATAAAAAAACTAATAGTAATGCGAACATTCGGTTTAAAGGATTGGTATCAAAATTGAAACTCTAGGTTATTAAGGGTTAAATATGCATTTATTCTTCTTCTCATAATATTCGTATAGATACACATGCATAGATTTTTTAAAAATCTGTCTGAATAATATTGTTTGATTATAAAATTGAAATATTAGATTTAGAATGGATCTTTACTAAATATGGAATTTATTGTTATCGTTATAATATTTGTGTATCAAGGTGATGATTACGTTGGCTCAAATGCAGCATTGATTAAACAAATTAGACCAAATGAATTTCTTAGAGTTGGTGCTAACAGATAAGGCTTAAGAATTTAAATGGTTTATTAAAATTTTAGGATATGTTTCATGTTTTTATTCAATTGCGTGGTTGTGCGGTTTGCATTGATTTCAATTTCAGATTTAGTTAACTTGTTTAGTGCTGGATATTTGATAAACATTGAAAGAAATTATTTTAATTCAGAGAATTAAAATAAATACTAAATAAAAAATTAATGATAATGTCCTCACACATCCTGGCATTCTCTATTTTTGCACAGATAATACGATCTCATTTTGTACTTTTATTGACTGAAACATTTGGTAAAATTTTGCAGTTTTATCGATTTCTAATGAACGTTTTTTTTTTCTGAATTTATTTTGGTTACTTCAGGCTAATGTAGATCTTGTTTTGCCAAACAACTTCGTCTTGACCTTTGGAAGGTTAAAACATAAAAAAAAGTATTAATTAACGATAAAAATTGAATTAAATTTCAAGAAATTGAAGAAACTTGAATGAAATATTTTAAGTCATTGTTTCAACTACTTTTATCTCAAGCATTGAAGATTTTGACCATAATTTTTCAATAGTTTTGGCAAAACCCACATTGTAAAAACCAGTAATCAACACAAACTGAAAAATCTATAATTAAGAAATGAGGATTCAATCAGTATGGAGTAAGAAATATAAAAAATTAACTAAAGTTCATGAAAACTCATTCTTTTTATTATTCAATCGTTTTGAATGAGTATCAACTTAATTTACCAACTGAAAATGATAGTCAGTCTAGAACTCAACTAACAACGAAATGACTAAAATATTCTCATTATATTCATCTCGTAGTCTAACAATCAGTCTACTGATTATATCTACTGAAAATGATAGTCAGCCTTGAACTCAACTAATAACAAGATGACTACAATGTGCATCATTAGATTCACCTCGTAGTTTAACAATCAGTCTACTGATTATATCTACTGAAAATGATAGTCAGTCTAGAACTCAACTAACAACAAAATGACTAAAATATTCTCATTACATTCTTCTCGTAGTTTAACAATCAGTCTACTGATTATATCTACTGAAAATGATAGTCAGCCTAGAACTCAACAAATAACAAGATGACTAAAATGTGCTCATTAGATTCATCTCGTAATTTAACAATCAAATCATTAATTTAATGAAAGAAATATTTCACCCGGAAAAGTTTGTAATTTAACTAAAAAAAAAGAATAAAAAATTGAAGAGCAACAAGTATGGCGTCTTAAAAAGTTGATTTCGGAAATGGAGCACCCGTTTAACTTTTTGACCTGAAATCTTTTGCCGCTAGATGACTCTGTTTTTTCTTTTTCTTAGTCCAAACCTGACACGATTTCTATTGGACAGTTTTGGTTTTAAGATTTTGAGGTCTCCTTTTTTGTTTTTTTACAACCTGGTAGGGTAGGGGGAATCAGAAGTACTTTAATATCACCTGTTTGTCTAACGTGTCTACCTCTCCTCGAAGAGATGGTGTCTCGGTACTTCATTTTCCTGTTGCGCTTCTTATCATTCCCTGACAGTTGGAGACATCTATGAGCAGTCTGTCCTGGAGTTCTGTTATTTTCGAATGTTTTTCCCTTTCTTAAAAGGGATTTTCATCTATTCCTCTAGATCTTTTGAATGTGAAGATTTTTAAAAGGAATTTTTATCCAGATGCTCAGTATTTTATGAAGGTAAGTTGCATCTTAATTATAGCATTATTTTGTGCTGAGTGAGAATTCTTCACTTTTAAGTCTGAAACTTCTTGATGAATCTTGATTGATTCAATTCCTACTCCTAGTTCACATTATCCCTATATTCATCTTGTTCAAATTTTCAATCGTTGATACAATACCTTTTATTCATCCACTCAAGTTCAAATACATTTTTAAAAACTTGTATTAGATGACACTTGATATTAATGCAGTTTTTTCAAATATTAGTTAATTAGTTAAAATTAATTAATTTTCAATACTTTAAATAGTTTTAGCAGTTTGTTTTGAAAATTGAAACCAACTTGCAGTAGCTTAATCGGTAAATGCAAAAATTTCTGTATTTTTGATTTGAAGGTGAAAAATGCGAGTTCAATTCTTGTGAAAATATATAATATTTTTATAAATTATTTATATTAATTGTAATTATTTAGTAAAAAGTAGCTAAAATAATTTTTTTTTGTTTAACTAAGCAGGAATGCACTAAATTTTTTTAATACTTGTTTTTCTTACTAAGATGTCACTCGATTAACTTTTGGAAGCTAATTGAAATCTAGAGGATTTACATTCTTTTAAGAGTTTGGTATAGGTGTAAAAAAGTTTTAGAGATCAAACTTCTATTTTGGATTAAAGTCCTTACCTGATGGTGTTTTGATTAAAACTAATAGCATTTTGAGTTATAAACTCTTAATTATTTTCCAACAATATTTTTATGCATTAATTATTACTTAGGATAAATATCAGAAATATCTTGTATAATGAAATAGAAGGTTTTCAATCAAAAATAACATTTGGTCTGAATTTTGTAAATGTAGTATTAAATCTGCATTAATTTAAACATTTTTATCTTTAACTTAGGATTCGGATTTTTCCCCTTCCCATTTTTTACATGTTTTTTTTTTTTTTTACATTTACATTACATAAGCATATTATTTTTGATGCACACACAGCTTTATTCTCTATACAGATATACGATTATTGTTTTAAAAAACAAGGGACTGCGATTTTTTAAAAAACAATTTAATTGATAGTTCCATGAGTTTTGTCATTAATTGATGCTTTATGTCGCAAATTTAACTGAACTTCAGAGACAATTCTTCCCCTTTAATGTTTTCCTTACTTTTATTTTGTGATTGTAATTTTTTAAAAGAATTTACAATTACTTTTTGCAATTTTTTAAAGCAATGACCCTCCCCCCGAATCTAAATACTTTGGTGTAAGATTTAAAATATATATATCTTCATTTTAACATCTATTTTTAATTTTATATTTCCATGACGTTCAAATGATATTGGTTTAAACATCAAATCATATTATTAAATTGCTGACTTATTTATTTATTTTTGTTTTAAAAATTTAAATAGGATAGCAGTCATTTTTTAAACTAAAAAATTCTTACAACTTAAGAGAAGCTTTACAGAATAAATATTGTTTTCTTTTTCTTAATTATGAGCTATTTTACTTGGCGATTATTTAATAAAAACTTTGCCATTTTGACATTTCTTTAATTTCAAGCATCCATGTATAAATTGATTTTATTATTATTGTTGCTCTTTTTATTCACTATGTGAAGTTTTATAATTCTTAAACTTAAGCTAAAACTTGCTTAAACTGTCTGTTTTAAAATTATTTGGCTTGAAATTAGTTTGAACATTATAATGGCTTTTAAAATGTCATTTTATGTTTTGTATAAATTAGATCTTTAATGTTAAAACAATTGTAAAATTTAAAAAAAGTATTTTATAAATCCTAACAGCTTAAGCTTCAAAAGATATCAGTAAAGCTATTAAATATTTCTTTTATGACTTCCAAAAAAAAAAAAAACTCTTAACAATTTTGCCTAAAAAATGCTTATATAGCAATCACCACACTGGAATTAAGATATACTGGGTTTTCTGCGAATCAAAAGATTTCTGCTTTATCAAATCCAAACTCAGCAAAAGTAATAACTGGTTCCCTGATGTTATAAACACTTTACTCTTACCTTCAGTGAGCGCGACAGAAGGCGCTTTGGGTTAAAGCCAAGATTTCTAAAAATAGAACCCAGTCGTCTACTCTCCATAATATAGCACGTCTTCCCTGTCATCGTAATAACTGCACGTGATCTAAAGCTCAACTGTAACGTAACATTGACATTTAATCCACTGTTATGGCTGTTCGTCAATTGAAGAATTAGTCCGATTTCTGAGTGCCCGAGTCATCAAGTAAATGTAACTATTTTAACAAGAGCAGCTCTTTGTCGGTTGAGTGATCTCAGACATTTGACTTGAGCTTAGAATAAAACACAAACACTCGCATTGTAAAGTGGATTGATCTTATTTTTTTCTCTCCACTCCCTCGTTTATTGAAGGAAAAAGTTTTTTTTTTTTTTATGTTTCGGTTCTATGTAGGTGAAAGACTCGTCTGTAATTTTTTAACTACAGATCTAGAAATCAAGTGTTGCCATCCGAGCATGAAGAAGATTATTATAAAACACTACCTAGCGTTACAAAAGGGAAAGTCGTGAAAGTCTACCAACTGCCGCGAGGGCTTGTTAGATTTTGTATCATCAGAGAATCCTTTTATATTGCTCTCGTTTTAACCATTGGTAATTTTTATTTTTATTTTAAGTCAAATAAACTTTTTAAAAGTGAATTTTATTGCCAATAACTTTTTCAAAGAAGCTACAAAACTCCTTATGTTGTCTCTAATCGAAAAGTCTTTTAATGTTCCTGTACAGAGTAGTGATAGTTGACATTTTGTTTTAGATTTCTTTTGAAGAAGTCTTTTTATTACCAATAGCCTCTTTATTGGAGATAAGATAAGCACGAACAATTACATTTGGAACTTTATTTTTTTGTGTTCTAAAAAAAAATACTTTTATGATCCGAGCAACCTAAATACATATTAAATAGTCTGAAGAATTGAAAAAAGAAATAGATGGAACATATATGTATTTTTTATTATTAAACTTGAAAAAAATATATTTACGTCTTTCTACAAGTGTTCTGGACGGATAAATAAAATGTGAATTACGAGGCCAATGACCAAAGATCAAGCAAACACCTGTTTATTGAGCCAATTTATGGTCTCTGCATTCCGCACTTTTTCGTATAAAATGATCATGAAATGATATTAAGAAATTTAGAATGTTCTTTAAATGCCTTAAAAAATTGTTAAAAAACATTATGACTTTAAAAATAAATATTGAAAAACTAATTCACAAATATCCTGAACCGAATTTTATATTTATATATACATATTTTTTTTATCTAGATATGAGTATTGTTATGAATCGGGAGCATATAATTAATCTTTCGAACTTTATTCTTTCTTGCACATTCAGTTGTATTTGTGTTTGAAATGAATACAAAAAACAAATTAAGATACAAAGGTAATACAAATTAAGATAAAAGGATAATACAAATTAAGATTAATGCTGGAAGCAATTAAAGGGGAAAAAACGTTTTTTTTTAGCTGATGTTTCTTTATTATAGAGAAATAGATAATATTATTATTTTAATCATTGAACAATATTCCGATTCATAAGCAGTTAAAAAACAATCTTTATTCCGTAGAATCCTATTCAAAAATATTTTTTACGTGTTTTGTATTTTTACAATTTTTGATAGACGGTTAATTTAGTTTCATTGTAGTGATAATTTTATTAGTTACATTTGACATGGTTAATTTACCAATTTTTATTGCTATCACAATATGCATAAAGTTATGCTATTATAAATATCTTTTATCTATTATTTTTGATTAGTTATTTTATTACTTAGGCTGCTTTATCCAAATACCGCTATTCTTTTCTTTATTTTTGTGTTTCGAAGGCAGACAGTATTTTATTCGTGGCTCAGAAAAATCCTTTCTCTATCTTTATGATATTTCAACCTATATTTCATTTATACCCAAGTTATATCAAAATAAAAATGTATTCTAAAAAATCGAGATCTGCCATTTTTCTTCATTTAAATATCAAGTGAATAAAAGCCTCCAACTTATTTTATCAATCATTAGAATAAGTTTTTGTTTCTCTCGTATAAATGTGGTTTGAAAAAAAACCCCATTTTTTTTTGTTGTGACAAGCAGCTGTTCAAAACGCAGCAATAAATAGACGCTTCATTTTATAATGTTCTGTGCAGGTGCTTTTTTTTCTAAACGGGTACTCTCTAATCGCGTCATTATAGAAAAGCCTGCTTTGAAGGAAAACCAACATTACCTGTGCTAGTTTTTTACCTTTCAACCAGTACATTCCATGCTAACACTTCCTTTCACGATTTCAACAAAAACTTCCTGCTTTCAGGTGATGAGGCTTCTGTTTGTATGCTTGCCTTAATCAGAGCTCAGATTCTACAATTTTGTCATGAATAAGTTGCGGAACGAGATTTATTGTTCAGCTTCATTTAGTTCAGTGGGTGTGTCTTTGTAACATTATACTTCCCACTCACTTACTCTCTAACTTTCTTTCCTTAACGTTTTCTGTATTCTTTAAATTGCTGTAACATTACGAACTTTGAATTGCTCTTTGGCTTGTAATTTTTTGTTAAAAAAAAAGAGCGCTTCTTTTTAAATAGCGTATTGTTTACTTAGATATTTAATTTAATGTTAATGTCGCTTTTATTTGTATTTTTTCTATATTCTTTATTCTTTTCTATATTCTTTTATTTGTATTTTTTTCTATATTCTTTATTCTTTTCTATATTCTTTTATTTGTATTTTTTTCTATATTCTTTTTCTATATTCTTTTATTTGTATTTTTTCTATATTCTTTATTCTTTTCTTTTTTTCTATATTCTTTATTCTTTTCTATATTTTTTCTATATTCTTTTTTTCTGCATTCTTTAAGTTGCTGTAACATTACGAACTTTGAATTGCTCTTTGGTTTGTAATTTTTTTAAAAAAAGAGGGCTTCTTATTAAATATCGTATTGTTTACTTAGATATTTAATTTAATGTTAATGTCGTTGTTATATGTATTTTTTTTCTATGCGTATGTAAATGTTTTTAAATATATATACTAATTAGAGGATTGTTATCCGGGATCAGTTCAACGACTGAAATGTAATTGAAGGAAATGGGGGGGACCAATCGAATTAAAATTATCAAATTATCATTTCAGTGAAATTTAGTTAATGGTATGCAAAATATTATTTTGATGAGAGCGAATTATTGCATTATCTGTATATATTCTACCAAATTTTTCATTCGTTGACTGTCTTTGAAATCATTGTATATTTTCTATTACAATTTTTTTTTTAAATAAAAATCTGTACTTATTCTGTGAAAATGTTAAGCCAAAAAGTTTATATTGTGCAAGCATTTTATTCAATAAGTTTACATTGAACAAAGGAAAAATAAATATTCTTTTTCACAATGGGCAAAGCAGATAATAAATATGTATTCAAATACAGATTAATAAATCAATATGAAAACGTTTATTTGTTTTTAAAATGTGTCAGGCAAGGAAAATAATTACTTTAATTCTAAATGATTAAACGCAGGTGAAAAAAAGCGCAGAAATGAAAGAAAAGACAAAATTCATTTGCGCAATACAAAGAAGAGGCGCAGAGTAGTGCTGTCATTTTTAGGTGCTTTTCCAGTTGAAACGGTCGAAACGGAAGAAAAATTATTTTAGTTGCTAGGGTGAATTTGCAGCCTTTACGTTGCGAAGGGTAATTCTCTTGATGGCTGCCTGTTGCCAAAATAAAAATCATAATAATATCCTTTTAAAGCGTGCATTATTGCATATGATAAGCCCGGGAATGTCTTTTCTGTAATTTCATTATTTGAACTGCGCTAATTCGTTTAATTTAATATATTAATAATGACAGCGTCAGAAAAAGAATGAATTTTTGGAATTTTGTGAACCTAAAAGCTGTCAAAATTTCGATTTCTAAGAAATATGAGTGATTAGGTTCAATCTGAAAGCTTTCTATAAAATGGCTTACAGTAAATATATTAATGCTGTTATATTATAAGAATTCAACTATCATTTTATGAATATTAGGTTCACTTTTTCAAATTATACCTTTAAATATGCACGTACAATTGAACCAACTCCAATCTTTTATATAAAAAGCAACTTATTATACAATAGTTAATATTGGTTAAAAAATTATATTTATTTAATGCGATACTATAGCAGCAATATCGGCAAATATGTAGTTTGAAGCTGCTTTCTGTTTTCATAATTACATTTAAATATATAAATAAAAGGAATTGAAGTGTTTTTGCTACCATACACATAAAAAGAACTTAAGTAATATGTGTATTTAATATTTTTATTGTGAGTATATTATAAGCTTATACGATTCTGACAAATTAAACTTAAAAATATTTTTATACACATTTCAATGTATTAAATTAAATATATTATTCGAGCGATGCGATTAAAAGACTGAAATGTGCACCTGCGTTTAAGCAAACAGAATCTATAAACTTCCGTATTTCAATAGTCAGATGTTTTACAGCTGTTTGGTTCAGCAAGAAAGGAAACGATTAAAAGCTATTTAAAATGGGTAAGTTATTTATATAATATTCGTTTCATGCATTTTACAAAGGACTGTTTTATCAAATAAGCTGTAGATGATAAAATGATTTTCTTCTAATGATGTTACGGACATGGTAGATATTGTTTTATTCAGTAATAGAATGTTTTCCCTTAAATGGGCACTGAATTTGAAAAAAAAGAAGTTAGGAAAAAGTTGAATTTCGTTATCAACGGTTCTTTAACCAAACGGAAGAAATTGTAAATATGAATGTATATCTTTTAAAATTCTTAATATCTTAGACATGAAATAATTATTTCAAAATTTCGTAATTTATTTAAATCTTTCGAATTTATTTAAGTAAAGAAGTCATATATCTCATTTATTTATACTCTTCAATGAATAATATCCTCAAATTTAAAATACAAAGTAATCATGAGCTTCAACTAAAATGCTAAATCTTTTATAAATAAATAATGGTGATAAAATAACTAGTTTCTCAAGTGATTTTAAGTAATTGATTAAATGAGTACAACAAGAGAGATAATTAATTTTTAGCTCAATTTTTTAACATATTTAGCTATTTTTACAAGCAGTATATAAATAAAAAAATAAGCTGTAAGTTATGTTATAATTAAAGTAATGATAATTTCAATTAATTTTTTTATGATCTGAAACTGATAATTTTTTAAAATAATCAAATCATATCAATAAACAACAGTACAGAGCTTTAAATAGAACAAATATGCAATAGAACTTCATAAAAAATGATTTAATTAATTCCTAGTTTGTTTTTCAAAAATTGGGGATTAAAAAAATTATTCACTTATGATCACTGAGGGCCCAAAACAACCAATACAGTGTAATTAATAAAAAACAATTTAGTTTTTTATATGGTATAGATTATAGATGAAATTTTAATTTCGTTAATAGGAAGTTTAAGAAATCAGAAAGTAAAATCCAATTACCAGTCAAGTAAAAATGTTCCAATAAATCAAATTCCATTATGGTTACAATGCTTACTTTCATGATTTTGATTCTAATTTATTTTTTAATTCAAATTTTAAAGTATACAGTATCAAATAATTTAGAATTATATTCGATATCTATTTTAAATAACTATTTACGATTTGGAACTCTCGCTCTCTTGTGACGTCATCTCAGTAATTCAACAGCATCTCTTGATTGGTCATTAGATTCCTAAACTAATCTTATCAAACTTCCGAATGAAACAGTAAAAGGGAGAGTGATTTAATAATTCCAATGACTCGCTCAGTATCTTCATGCCATGCCGCCAAAAGTGAATCAAAATCTAATTTTTGACGCTTTACGAGTGAAAGGTTTGGCTTTCAGTGATGAAAAGTAATCGCAAAGCCTTTAAAGTGAGATTCGTAAAAAATCATTCTAAGTTAAAATATTTTTTTTATTATTTTGTTTTGCTCTCTTTTTCGTAGTTTGCACTATAATAAAGTCTACGAAAAAATAATAAGCGAATTGAAAGAAAATGGCCAAAAGAGAAGACACAAAATCGTCTCTCCCAGACCGTTCCCGTTGCCCTAACTGGTGCATAGATACACGAAGGGGGGGAGCTTCACCCCTTGAAGTTACCCCCTTAAGAGACGGGATTACAAGACCCGTTCCCATTTCTTGACCGCCGTCAAGGGACTAAGGTCGCCTGCTATTGCAACTCAAGAACGTGAAGGTCTTTTCGTGAAGTTGTTAATTAGTTCCTACTTCTAAGAAAAACTAATATTTCTCATAAAATAGAACGCATTATTTATTTGAAGCTTTTTGAACTTACAAAAATAAGGTAAGTGATTTTTTTTTTTTTTTTTTTGAATTTTGAATACCGTGAATGTATTTAGAAACTAAAACCACGTGTTTTTAGGCTTCCTTGTGTATTCGTTTTAGAGAGCAGATTGAATAAAATATAATTAAATGTATCTTGGGAAAAATGTGGAAATGAATATGGTAGTATTGCTAAGTTTATGCCACATAATAAATTTTATTTTATCCTTTTTAATTCAATTTCTTTATTTTTAAGAGAAAAAAATACTATAAATTTGATTGATGCTTTGCATGTTTACTATTTGAAACACCCGCGAAAGTGATTGCGGGTTTGCACATGCACTTGCGCATCATCTTTTTTAATCTTCCCACTCTTCCATAACAACTTAAAATTTTCATATAATGAAACTAATTTTCCTAATTAAGATAAAGTATTTTTAATTATTTTTGAAAAATTACCTTTTTTAGAGATTTTTTTTTTTGGCTTTATTTCTCCTTACACCGAAGTTATATTGTATAATATGAATATAATATATTTCTTAATAGTTCTTTTTAATATTTTATAAAAAGAATGAATATCGTTTGTATTAGATTTTTATGAATAATTCATTTTTTTATTTGCGTCTTAATATATTACTTGCATTTACATCGACGCGTTATTGTCGTTTTATGACCAATCAAATAGTTTACAAATCTTAAAAAGTTAGTCAGGGTCAGTTTTGGCGTATATCTTTAAAAAATATGCTTAATACGTTTTTAATGAATACATGTTTATATATTAAAAGAAAATTGTATGATAATTGAAATGAAAAAAGAAAAACTAATTGGAAAAAATTTCAAAAGTAAAATATTCCATTTGCTAATAAAATTCATTTTGATAAATATATATTCTATTAGTTCTTTAAATGTACTTTTAATAAGCAAATCAAATGATTTATTCTTAAAATATTTTTGAATATAATTTTTCAAATCTGTATTATATACATGTATAATATTCTGAGATTATATTTTAAAAACTGACGGTATAAAAACTTTATTTCATTAGGACAATATAAAGGAAATGAATAAATAATAAATAGTCTGAGATAAATCATATATAATATGCATGAGAAATATGTTTAAAGAAGAAAACGTCTTGCCGCTATTTTGGTGAAGAATTCCGAGTATTTTTTCTCTGCAAAGAATTCCCACCTTAAAAGAATTCTCAATTAAAATATATGTTAAATGTAGTATAAAGTTATCTGCAATATTTTTCGCATCTATTTGATGAATAAAATCCAATTATTTATGAAATTATTCAATTCCTGACCTAAATCCGCTTCTTTGAATCAATATAGCATTTCAATTTTTTTCTTGTATATAATTTGCATAACATTTTGATGTGTTTCTCGTATATATTCTTCATATAAAATGTCATAGCTTCTGAATTTGGCTGAATTTTTCAATCAAATGCATTTTGTTAAAATTGTCGAGAATGTTTCACATTTCACAATTGGTAAAATTTTAAAATGTGAATTATTTTTGCTTAAAATTCATTCATGGCCTTGGCCATGCTCATCGCCAACTAACATCTTCGTTATCAGTACTTTCGATAATTTTGAATGTTAAAAAAATTGACTGTAAATTGTATTTTTTGTTATATGAGTCGAGTCCTTTAATGTTAGTTCGAGCATGATTTTGTTTAATTAAGTTTTGTAGGAAATACTTTTTAACATTAAATGGCTTGCTCTTTATTGACTCTTTAAAATTCGTTAAATAACTTTCAATTTAACGAACTTTTAGGAACTATTGAAACATTGCTTAGTAATTAAAATTGCTCAATAAATAAGTGTGTGAGCAACACTAAGGATTTAAATTGTTAAATAGAATTCATGGATTCGAATTCCTTATGGCATGTATTGAGCTGAAATACAACTAGGAGACAGCTAATAATATATGTTAAGAAAATCACATTCCCAACTTTCACAATTTCAAGGAGTTTTCATCATGGAGCACAAATTGTTGTATTAAAATAAAGGAATTATAATAAATTTCTTGATAAAAAAATAAATTATAAAAAAACAATTTAAGTTTGTAATTTCCTGATAATTGTTGTTAATTGCGATCAGAAATATATTTCCATTTTAGAGAAATGTATTTGCCAAATTGGTCTTCAAGAGTTAGGTAAGTATCATACATCCGATTGTAAACACTATCATTAACTTTAGTTTGTAACTCTCCCAAACTCCCCCCCCCCCTTCATTATTGTACGCCGAACTGGTATTCTTTCTTAAATGTGTAGTAGTAAAATAGGCTTAAGTCGTCAGGTGTTTCAACATAAAAATTTCTGTTTGCTGTGAGCCATGATGTTTGATTACTTTAACGTCATAAAATGAAAGAAGTTCCGGCAAGTTACAATCAAAATTTTCGTATCTATTCATTCCTTTGGAGAGCAAAAAAAATCCTGTTAAAAATTCAAACAGAAGTAATGAAACTATATAAATGCTGAATGAACTATATAAATGCATCATTTATATAAACTATATAAATGATGTGGAAACTGAACAAAAGATAAGGTAAGTTCGTCATCGCTCACATTAGCGAATTCTTTTTTTAGTGATTTTTATGTTAAAATATATTGGAAATGGTCTGAGCATGAATTTCTTCATGAAATTTGAACAAACATGTAATGGGAAACAAGTTAAGGTAAGTTCGCCATCGCTCACATTAGCGAATTCTTTTTTAGTTATTTTTGTTAAAATATATTGGAAATGGTCTGAACATGAACATGAATTTCTTCATGAAATTTGAACAAAAATGCAATGAAAAACAAGTTAAGGTAAGTTCGCCATCGCTCACATTAGCGAATTCTTTTTTAGTTATTTTTATGTTAAAATATATTGGAAATGCTCTGAACATAAATGTGAATTTCTTTACGAAATTTGAAAAAAAAAAAAATGCAAAGAAAAACAAAAGTCAAGGTAAGTTCGTCATCACTCACATTGGCGAATTCTTTTTCAGTGATTTTTATGTTAAAATATATGGAAATGGTCTGAAGATGAATGTGAATTTCTTTTTGAAATTAGAACAAAAATGTAAAGAAAGATATAAAAAATTATGAGAATTTGAAAAGGGCAGAATCTGTAATCTGGTATTGAACATCAGTTAAAATGTTAATTTATTAAGATATATTTTTATTAAAATGAAGAATTCAGATCATTTTTCATTAAAGAATGAAGAATTCAGATCATTCTTCATTAAAGAATGAAAAATTCATATCGTTTCAGTATAGCAAATTATAGCAATTACTAGCCGCATTAAAAAGCCTCGTGCTTCATCACGATTCGTTAAATATTAATAAGCGGACTGGGGCTCATTTCTTTTATATACCGAAAAATATTCAGTTTGCACAACAGACGTTACAAACAAAAGAAGAGGCATCCACAGAAAGAGAAGGACAAATAGTCAATGGAAAGTATCAAGGGGACAACGATATTTAGTTGTCACCCTGATACTTTTCATTGTTAATATTGAAAAATTTAATGTACAATAACGATGAAGCTTTCTTAAACGTTTGCAATGAATCAATAGATAGATATTGATAGAGAAATAACGATTTCGATTACCTGTCCGAATATAAATGGAAGGATTTTTTTTTTTGAAAAAGAAATTTATTACGATTATGTTTCTTAAGAATGATACAGCATAGAAATATGATAATTTTTGAAAGCAAACTGACGAAAAACATGTTGAACAACACTGAAAACAGATATCCTGCATACACTTTTACACACCCACACATACACACAGAGAGAGAGAGAGAGAGAGAACGAATTCTGATAAACTTAATAGGCTAAAACAAAATGGATTTTGCCTAAAATAGGTGAAAAAGTAATTCCATATACATCTTAATTGCAAAGAAGAAAGAACTTCTATCATTTATTTATATTGAGATAAAATGACACGTGCAGTTAAATATCGAATGCATCACGATAAAAAAAAATAGAAGAATTGTTAAAATAGATTAAAATAATGCTTGCTGAAAAGTTTTTGGAAAAAAATATAGCTGATACGGATAATTCGAAAAAAAAAAAGAAGAAGAAAACGGAAACATAACCATTTAATTAAAATAAATTAAATACACAAATAAAGTTTTGTAATGAAAGAAGTTTTATTTAAATTTTATGAATAGAAATAAAATAAGCTATTGCATCACATTCAAATAAGAAAAACTTGTTTTCAAACATTAGATAAAAATTCTCTTTTAAACTTCAGTTTATACTTACTTCTATCGGGATATTAAGGTAAGTACTTTACGTAATTTGTTTACGAAACCAATTGTTTAGCAACCATAAGAATGCAGTTTAAGCTAACGGTTGAATGTCATCTTTGAAGTAAATGTATATTTTAAACAAGAAATTCAATTTTTAAAAAATGCGCCGTTATATATTTTTTAAAAAAAATATTCTAAGCCAATTTTTAAACTCATTTCAACAAACAGTAAATAACTGGGTTGAAACTGTAAACACAAATTTAAAATGAAAACGTTGCAAAGCCCGATATAATTAACTGCTTTTTTCCATACAAAAGGTCCTAAATAAACCCTGTTTGTGCTGGCAGTTCTTAGCAAGCGGATATCGCAGTGGATTCTAAACATTCCCATTCTTATATTTATTTGTTTATTTGTTGTCGATAAAATCTCTATAAATCTTTCCCGTTATCGCAGCTAAGCTCTGTTCAATAGGGAAAGAAGCTGGTTTTTCTGTGCAGTCAAGTATGAACAGTCGGGGTTGGGGGAAAGGGAGGGGATGTGTGTGTGTGGCTGCATTTAATAAACGAAATTTTCGCGGGTTTATTTAGTTTCACATCAGAGCCTGCGAAAAGAATAAAACGTGACCAGAAAAAGAAAGAATCAACGAAAAAAACTCCATAAAAATTTTCATTATGCGTTTGAGATAAAATATGGTTTTGGATGGATCAACAGAAATTTTTATTAGCAAATTGCAAAATACCGCAAAACTTAAGCTAGTTCAAAACCAGTGGGACCATAGTAAAAATTTAATTTATCTAATGATTGGAATTAAGAAAAAAATTGATTTATCCAAAGATTCGAAATGAAAAAAAATTTGATTTATCCAAAAATTCGAATTAAAAAATATTTGATTTATCCAAAAATTCGAATTAAAAATATTGATTTATCCAAAGATTCGAATAGAAAAATTGTTTGATTTATCCAAAGATTCGAATTAAAAAAACTTATTTTTATTGACCTAAAGATTCTAATTTAAAAAAAATTCTAAAAATAGATTCATAAAGATTGGACGACAATTATTAAAATAAGTTTCATAACAATTTAAAATGTTGAACAACTCTTATAAATGTAATAGTAATTTTTACTAAAAATTTGTTAATTTTTTCAAAGCATAATTTTCAGAAATAGCTATATTAAGTTACAAACTGTGTATGTGACTTGGAATACAACAATTGTACTATAAAGCTTCAAAACAAATTGTACTATTGAAATCTTATAATAATTAATTACAAAGGTGTAATACTTTCTTAATTTTGTTAATTTAGTTATTTCACAGTATCATTGAATTACGACTATTTAAAATTCATTGATTTAAGATCAATAAGTAAACAGTGCATAGGCGTATAGGCTAATAGAAACAACTTTTAAAATGTTCACGATTTCTAGTTTTGATTTCAGATTAACTAAAATAAATTAACACTATACACAATATTTCAATTTTATGTTAATAAAAAATTCAGAGGACCACAGAAAAAATTCGAATTAAACAAATTACACTTCAGCTAATATGCTTGTATTTCTGCTTTTCTTTTAAAACTATAATTGCTTTTGTATAGTGTATGATAATTGTCGGTACCGCATTTTTGTGCGTTTTCTTTAAGATCAAAAACTATATTTTCTTAATCTTTTAAATAACTTCTTTCTCTCAGTATGACATTTTTTTCCCTTGTTGAATGCGATTTTCATAAATTTTTGTAATAAATATTATATTCTAGGAGTAGAAGTATTATTAGTTCCCAATTCAAGCTTAAATAAATATTTAAAAAATATCAAGAAGTTGCTTTTGTCCGAATGAAGACGATTAAAAAATGTAGAAATCAAGCAATAAAGAGAAAAAAAATTTCCTAATTAGCAAAAATTTTTTATACGTTTTAATCGCTTGAGTTGAAAGAACTGATTTTTAAATGGGATATAAAAGGCGAAGAAATAAAATATAGCTTTTAGAATAAGTTTAGTAAATAATAAATAAATCTAGAATAGAAAAAAAAATTGCATCTTAATCAAATGGAACAGTGGAAATTTGCATGAAAAGCATTCAAGTTCTTTATAAAAACAAATGCTGAAAGGATTGACATAAAAACAGATTTTTTTTCCTCCCTTATGGGAATTTTTAAACAAATGGGAACACACATTTTTTTGTTGTTGTGCAGTTTTCTGGAAACCGTTAAATTTTCGGTTCCTGAATTTACATAAAGTCATTTACATTTTGGATCAGTTTCAAACTATTTAAATTACTTATTTATATTTTATACAGTTGAACTACTTTGAATAAATTAATTACTGGCGATTTATGCTTTTTCCAAGAATTGGCTTATTTGAAAAAACATTTCCATCGTGATATACTATTCAAATTTCTTTTATTTTGTCATTTATTTTCTACAACACTTTTTAAACAAATCAATATTTCCATTTAATTCTATTCACGTGTAAGATAAAATTAAAAGACAATGGCCCTTCATTAAATTGTGAAATACATGGAATTCCAGTGTTGCAAGCTTCCAATGAACGATTATTCTTATTTATTTATGCATTTTTATTTATTTTTATTTTTTCTGAATGTCTTCCCTAATTGGTTAAAAATGAAAATGTTTGAGAAATTTGTTTTATATAATTAATTTTCTTTAGAAATGTTTCTTTTTCCTGCTCGAAAAATAGAGGGGAGTCTATATTTTTATTTTTTAGGTTCAGTATATTAATGTACGTAATGTAATTTCTTAAAATTATATATTCCTGATGTTCCATTATCTTCTGTATTTTTTATGTGTATGTTTTTTTTAACAATAACTATTTTTCTGCGACAGTTGCTTCAATTTTAGAAACCAAATTATTTAAATACATTCAAAAATTCTGTTCGAATCTATTTATTTCATCGAAACTTTGTCTCCGCGATCTAGTCTAATCTTTCAGGAGATTTCAAGGCTAATTATTAAGAGTTTTTGGCCTTGACTCGATGTCATTTGATGTCGGAACTCTTATTTTTAAATCAGCCTTGAACTCTAAAAGAGAAACCTTCAAAGGTCACAGCAGTTTTTTGTGTGCTGCTGCTTTCTTTTATTTTTCAAAAGTTTTAATCTTTTTTTATAACACTGCTTTTATAAAACACCATGTTGCTTACTATGCGACTTCGTAAGTTTCAATATATATATATTATTTAAAGGACCTCTTATTTCTGATTTCTTGTGCCCGGTCCTTTAATTGCCAAAGCTTCATATTAACCGGTTAACTCAACCTCTTTGGAAAATGAGAACCTAAATTGTCATAAACATGTATATATTACATAAATATAGTAAATAATTCATTTTAATTATAAATATAATTAATAAACAATTTAATATAAATACCGGGTGTCCAAAAAGTTCCCGTACTGATGATTTGTGAATTTATTTTACAAAAACAATAGGTTAAAAAAGAATTATTTTTATGCCAATGATAAAAAGCACTTTTAACATAACTAAGGAAAAAATACTGAACTTACATTTATAATAAATGTTCAAAATGTCCTCCCCTTTCTTGGAGACAAAGCTGAACTCGTTTGCGCATGTTTTTCGAAACGCGTTTTAACATGCCAGGAGTGATTTCTTGTATACTTTGGTTAATTGCGATTTTCAAATCATCTACTGTTTGAGGATCATCTTCATAAACTTTGTCCTTTAAATGTTACCACAGAAAAAAGTCCGAGATGGTCAGATCAGCGGATCGAGGTGGCCAAAGATTTTTTGAGATAAGTCGATCGCCGAAAAAAGCTTCAAGCATGTCCATGGTTTCATTACTCATATGGCAAAATTTCATATACTTGAAAAAAAAATCATGGACAATGATTTTTTTTATTTAGCGTACGGGAACTTTTTGGACACCCGGTGTATTTGTCATTGAATGAATTCGTCATTACGCAAAATGTTTTTACATGGCGAATATACTCGTCAAAAACAGTTAACTGGTTAAAAATATCAAAAAATATTGTCTGATCTATAACCACAAATATTGAAAATGTGAATGAAACCATAAAAAAATGAAAGTATGAATCGTATGAAAAAAAAAAGAAAGAAAGGATTTAAAAAAAAGACCGTTACTTCCAGTACCTTCAGTAGTTAATGGTTTTGTTTAAAAAAAACCATTTCATGTGACGACCTTTTTCCGTAATTTGAATACTATCCATTAAACTAACTTATATTGTTTAGTTTTTTTCTTTTGAGCTAGTTTATAATAATTCCGACTTCTTTAAAACGTCAATCACGTAATTATTAGCTAGTCAGCCGCAAACAACAGGAAACAACTCTTTTCATTCTTTCCCCCTCCGATTTCATGTTAGAATAATTTCTGTGGCGAGAAAAAAAATGGTTCGAGAAATTTCAGGGGGGTAAGAGACAGAGTAATATCGCATGGTGACCATATGTCAAGTGTTGAAAGTTGCCATAACACATCAATGTTTTCGCATGAGTTCCGACACATTTTTTTCTAACAAGCATGTGTTCTTTTATTGATTCTTTCTTTTTTGTTGTCCAAAGAATTTTATGGCTGTAAGTAACTGCAATCTGTTCGTCTTAATTTCAGTTTCATCCTAAAATATTATTTTTATTTTATGTGTTTCAGTATTATTTTCGAGCTGTGACAAAATGTAGAAAATTTTAACCCTTAAATACATATTATTTATAATTGTTTACATCCAGTTCCATTTAATTTCATTCAAAAACCTGAGTGTTTTCGTTTTCGAACGCAAGTTGATAATCGAAGACAATAAATCATGTATGAAAGAAAAAGTTTTACTTTTGATGGGTAAGTTGTATCTTTTTTTTTACATATGAATGTGGTGGGCGATGTAGTTCAGTGTGTTACCTGACGAGATAATTTTTTATTGTTGAATTCTCTATAAAGGAGTGATTCATCTAATTGTTAAAAAAATTACCTCTAATCTAATGTCAGGTAAGCTATCAATGTTTGATTATCAATGCTGTATTTAAAAATTATATTAGATATTAGCTAGATTTTTGGGAAATACTGAATGTTGTCAAAAGTCTACATATAACTTTTTTTCAAAATAAATATATCATATTATTACCTGGATTTTTTTACGTAACCTATGACTACTATTTTCCTATAATTAATTTTTTTTTTAAATTCAAAGCAAATAATTGTGCATTTAAGGGTTAAAAATCTGTTTCGTTTATCATACAAAAGCTGTCTAAAATTCAAAATCTAAAAACTCAACTTATTTATGAAATATTCGACTTTTTCTTGCTTTGTGACTAGGTGTGTAAAATCATTATTTTTATCTCTAATACTTTTATGTATCTATATTTTGAGAATGCATATTTTGGTGACGAAGATATCTATTTATATAAGAAAATATTAGCTTTTTATCATAAGTAGTGATAAAAATTTTTTAAATATTTATTTTCTACAAAATGTGGGCATTATGCTACTGGTAACGGATTTTTTTTCTAGACAAAGACACCCATTATGTGAGGTCATTAGCAATAGGGACAGAGTTCATTTTTGAATGACGTTAGAAAAAGCTTTAAAAATGTCTTGATGCCCCAACTGATGGCTCAGGCAGATAATAACAAAAATTTATTATCCCAAATATAAAGCGAACATCTGCCGATCTCACCAAAAACAGATGTTTTGATGCACAAAACTAAATAATTCTTTCAGCTTGAAAAAATAACAAATAAAGTAAGGGTGAAAGAATTGTAAATAAATAAATAAATATTTCTGTTTGCAGGCTTTTTTTTATTTCCTTGTTTGTTTTTAACTGAGCAACAAACAAGAAAGTAGAGTCGTTCGTTTCCCCCCAGTCAATTAGCCTAGATAAATGCTGACATAAATCGCTTTCAGAAAGAATTCTTGTCTAGCGATTGGATGTTTGCTGCCTGCCTTTAGATATCCACTTCTGTCGTAAACGACAGTTATCTAACTAGAGTTAATAACAGAAGATAATGCTGATGAAATTCTTTAATGATTCGGTTAATGTTGCAAAACAAAGACAAAGATGACTTTCAAAAGATTTATTCTGTATACGGACGCTAAAATATAAATTATTGTTTTGATCATGTATCTATAATTTAATTATAGATAATAAAATTATAGATCATAAAATTGCGTTTGATTAGAGACCTTTACATTCAAATAAATTTCCTATTGAATTAGAAAAAAATAATCATTGTAGTGTAGCTTTGTTAGCATTTAATAGTATTTAGACGCATTTCAGTAGAAGACTTGTAATAACGTGATTTTGAAGGCCGTTTCGTTTTTTCTTTTCTATTTTTCAAACACATATTGAAAGCATTTTTTTATTCTGATCCAATTTTTGCATTTTCATTTATACTACAAAATAAATAAATTCAAAACAAAATATATGTGTATAAAGATAAAACATTTGTTATATTTATATTATTATTACGGAAAGCGTTCAGTTTTTTTTTTGCCAACATTTATATTTAATTTAAAATTTACTTAAAAATAAAACAACCAACAAATCGAATGAGCTTTTATCTTGTATAATTTTAAATAGTCAGCTTTTTGAAAACGTTTAAAATTTGTACTTATGCAAACTATGTACAAATCTATTTTACATAAATGGATATGTTATGAAACCAAAACTGTTTCCATTAGTTTAAAAACTCATAGATTCTTTCAGTTACATAAAGAAATTTTAATAATATTAATTGAGAGAGATCTTTTAACATTTGAGATATTGTTATAGGTGAGAGTATTAAGAAATTGCTTCTTAATAGGGTTAAAAATTCAACTATGCTCTGAAAATTTCATTAAAATTGCGTGCATTCGAAAAAAGCATATGTAATTATGTAACTTATAAATTATTCTTATAATTGCAGTTTGAATATTACTAAGGTTATGCCATTTTTGATCAGATATATTTAATGCTCATTCTTTTTATCAATCAAAGTGATTCTCGAACTGGTTCGTAATTCCATTTATTGAGTATAAGTCAATTTTGAGTTTGACCGAAACACAGTAAAGATTTCGAAACAGAGTTAGTCACATGACAGGTACCACACCTGAACTGGCAATGAACTTTCAGGCTTCCACGTGTGGACAATTAACCGATTCGACTTCTTTGCACCATCACATGGAAAGCGGATCTTCACAAAAATCGTGACCAAAGCGCGTTATTTACTAGCTGCTATATATATATATATATATATATATGTTCCTTTGGTCCCACTAAAATTTCTTATTGAGAAAATTACAATTAAATTACTTTCTCTAGAATCCCATCTATAATATGGATCATAGTAGATTTTATTATTGGATTAAATCTTGATAACGGAAAGGGAAAAATTTAATTAGAAAACAAACATTATTCAAGCAATACAAACTGTTCATCTTTTATAATGGATTTTAGGAAGCTCAATTTTTTCCCTCTCTTATTTACATTTAGATCCTAAGATTATTTTTATTATGCTTCATTGAGTTGTAATCTTAAAATATGTTTTGTGGCAACCGCATGATCAGCGAACTCTTTTTACAATTGCAAGTAACGGTACAGTGATACGCATGACATATTTTATAACTTGGTCTCCAACTTTGAGTTTTATCTGAAACATGATTTGTTATGTCCTTTCAGTAATAAAGGTTTTTCTTTTCCTTTGTTACTTTCATGACTTGGAGAGATTACGTTATGATGCAACATTTGATTGTTCCAATCAGTATTACGTATAAATTTTGTTTCTTAAAGATTAAAGTATAATCAATCAGTATTCATCACATAGTTTCTGGCATCAATTTAATTTTTTTTCTCTCCTTGTATTATTATACTACTTCTAATCTATGATAAATAATATATATGTATATATAATTATAAATTTTTAAATACTCGTCTTGTGGACATTATTGAGATGCAGAATAACCAATTCTTTATTCCTTTATTCAAAAATATTTTAGGCCTCGGAAGAAAGCTAAAATTTAAGAATTACCCCATTTCAAGTAATATATTTCTAAAATAACGATCTAGAAATTGAAATACCTGTAGAAATTTATTTTATCCCATAATTTTATTTAAAATTATGGGGTAAAATCTTCGTAGATAAAAGTGTTCATAGATTATCACTGCTTCTAATATTCTAATTAACGGACAGATATAAACAAAACTATGAGAATTTTACTATGTATGAAAGAAACGTATCCTCATTCTAAACGGCATGAATGCTGATTAGATTAGAAGAACCAGCTTGGGGGAATTTTGGGCAACTCGACGAAATGTATCAAAATTTTTTTTGGATATTTTCTTAGAATCCATATGAAATTTTGCTATTTTTTTGTCAATATATCACCATCTTCTGTGCACAAGTCATCTTAAACCCTCTAACATGGTTTTTGCCATATTACACCAAATTTTATTCTTTATAGTTAGACACACTTGTATGAAACCTTAGAAAACAAAGGAAATTATTTTAAAAGAGATAACAAAACCCGACCAAATATTTACTTTTTATGCAATTTTGAAGCGTAATTTGGACGCATATACAGCCCTTTCCTACTAGCCATCAAGCGCACTAACAGTAAGAGCAAAGTCCAGTCGAGTACTGTA
>JAOUZG010012691.1:7002042-7012725 GCA_026289955.1 Argiope argentata
CCATCAAGCGCACTAACAGTAAGAGCAAAGTCCAGTCGAGTACTGTAAGGTCTCAACGAAACATCTTACTAATTCTTGACACGTATTTGTCAATGTATCACCGTCTTTTGTTCACAAGTTATCTTCTTAAACCCTCTGACATGATAATCTCCACAACATCCAAATTTTATTCTTTATAGTCGGACACATATATTAAACTTTATAAAACAAAGGAAAGGGTTTTCAAAATCATAGCAAAACGCGACGAAATACGTACTTTTTATGCAATTTTGAAATGCTGTTTGGTGTCGAATACAGCCTTTTCCTACTAGCCATCAGGTGCAGTAACAATAAAAGCGAAGTCCTTTCCAGTACCGTGGGGTCTCAACAAAACATCTTCTTACTAATTCTTGACACGTATTTGTAGACCTTGAAAATGTGGAATTTCTGCAGAGCGTCTCAGCACTTAGAGATCAACGTGTCTCGAATAAAAACTCGTGTTTTTGAGCTCCTCAAGAGATAGCTCTGGAGACTCTGTCATTAATTATATCAAGTCAAAAAGACAGAACAGCAGTCGTGGGAACTTCTAAATCAATGCTAGAAAAACGTTTTCCCTTATACTTATTATTTGTAAATTTTCAGAAGTGCTGTTGAGGGTAAAATATACAATTTACTATCCGATTCTGTTTGAGTTAATGCTTTTGTTTTGTTCAGCACTTATCCCATTTGTTGACTCGATCTATATAAAGTTCTCTTATCTTTCAACATATCGAGTTTGACCTCCGATTAATGTCATCCCATTGAATATTTTAGTTTTATTGCTTCCAAATATTGTTTTTCATCGGTATCTTAATGCTTTCAGTGCATCCTGACTTTTAAGACTGGGTGGTATCTTAAGTCTTTATGGTTTTATCTCTTGAAGGAAGTATAGTGATTCGACCTTCTTCGGAAGCAATGCCCTTTTTAGAAAGTGCGCTGTCGCAAATTTATTAGTACCTCCCTCCCTTTTTAGTGTAGGCGTTTATCGCAGAAAAAATCTTTAAATGCTTGTTTTGTTTTTCTTAAGTGATTTTTCTTCTTCTGTTGTATTGATGCATGTCAAATTGTGCACGAATCCAGTCATTGTTTAGATAAATAAGTCAAAAATTAATTTTAATAATTAATTTTTAATTACGCATAATCATTTTATTTTAAAAATTTAAATATAAAAATTTCATCAGTGCCTTCTAATATTCTTACTACATGCATCGGAAAGCATAAATTGATACCATAATAAGTGTTCAGATCAGTTATGAAAAGTTTTAATTTGATTACCACCACATTGGTTAGGAATGGCTAGGAATAATCAATGAATTGATTATTCTTAGAAAATTTATAAATGCTAAAAATAGACAAATTTATAAATGTCTTGGAATTTATAAATTTAATTACAAAATCTTTTTTCCTAAAAAAAAACTTTTCACATTTTAGTTTTTATTACTCTTTACAAAAATGTGCGTTTGGCAATTAAAAAAAATCTGATAATTCTGTAAAAATTCAAGATGCTTTACCATTTATCGGTATAATATTAATTATTCAGATAAATAATGATAATATAATGCCTTTTTGTATTTATTTTGGAATTCTTTGTATTATTTTGGAATTTTGGAATTTTTGTATTATTTTGGAATTTTTAGTCTCAACACTCAAAATACTGCTAAGGCATGTATTTTATTCGTCAAAGACATTTGAGGCGTGCTTTTAAAATTAATCAACTACAAAAAAAAAGACTCTTGTATTAAAATTATCACTGTATTCCGGATCGTTATAAATCAATTATAGTTTGATTAAAAATAATTTTATTTTTATAAGATATCTGATAAGTTGCCCAACTTAAAATGTTTCTCTGGCTAATTCACTTGTGCAAGTAAATATAACTAGGATAATTTGTTATAGTTTTTAATATGTTCACTTGATATTATTGATAGTACTAACAATTAATTCTAACAAGAAAGAAATACTGAACTCATTTGTTTGCTTAAAACGACTGATTATCTTATTAAAAAATTTATGCACTCTAAGGTATAGTTTTCAAACAAAGCTCTTAGATTGTTTTCTGGTGAGCACCTAGAATCCGCATTCATACTATTACGCTATATTTCTTGGATACAAACTACAGAAACATTGTTTCATCTGTTGGATTATGAAATTATTCTAATATATCTTTATGTGTCAGAATATTCTCAAGTTTGAAAAGTCTGAAAATCCTTAAACGCTGTTTTTTAGTTCTAAATTCTAATTACAAAATAATAACAGTAATAACAATAAGTACATTATTTCATCAAGTTACAGAAATTGTTTTTTTTAAATATTTCTATTCTCCTTTGGCTTCTGTCAAAACAACAACGACGATAGTTTGTAAAATGCTTTCTGTATAAAAACAGGTTTCTTATATCAATTTACGACGGTTGCAGTAATATAGTTAACATTATCTTGGCAGTAACGATATAAATTTACATATTTTTGTCACGTTGCATTAAAAACTAGTTATGTAAAGGTTTATACTAAATTTAACTGCGTAAAAAGAACTGAATAAAAATCTTAAATTTTTTAAATGTAAATTTAGATACGCTAATTTTAACTGAAGACTACATTTTGTAGTTGGGGGTCATCAGATTCTGACTAAGCCTAATTGGGGCCCGGAGCAAAATGCTTCACTATTTTAGTAATAAAGAACGTTCATTAAAAAAGGAAGCGTAAAATAAATTTTCCATTCGATTTGGAGCCCTTTCTGATGTGGGGGTCCGGGGCAACTGCCCCTTATGCCCCTGACTTAATCAGGCTCTGGGTGGGATGTTTTCGCTGCTGCAGTAATTTTTCTTTTTAAACAGCTACGTTTGTGGGCAAAGCCGGTAAAAACTGTTTGATGTCATTATACATAATTGAGATAAATATTTATCGGTATATGTAAAAATGAATAAATGTCCTGATCACCATTTTAGAGGTCTTAACATGTGTGTTAAGAATTAAAGAATCTACCGAATATATTCCGAAAGGATAGTATATTACACCCATACAGGACGTCTCTAAACTTACCCTTTGAATATGTAAAAATTAATAAATGCCCTGATCACCATTTTAGAGGTCTTAACATGTGTGTTAAGAATTAAAGAATCTACAGAATATATTCCGAAAGGATAGTATATTGCACCCATACAGGACGTCTCTATACTTACCCTTTGAAACTGCGCTACATCGAGGATCCTCCACACCACATTAGTGGAGTCAAAATACATTCATGGCCCACCAACCATGTTAATACATCCTGTATGTATACCGCAAAGAGTCACTGGGATGGAAAATGCGGGAAAACAAGAGGATGTGTATTTGGAGTGAGAGAGATGTCGATAAGCCATCGCGCATGCGGACAACAATGGCGGTAACTTTACAACTCGACTGACTGTTTATCAGGGTTCGATAACATTATTTAATCAGTGAGATCTTTCTAGTGTCAATTGCGATTCAGTGCCATGTAGCGATTAAATTAAGATTATACATGCATGTTCTGCTTGGAGCATGCGAAATCGTGATGACCTGGTTCTGCTTATAATAATTATGGATTTTTTAATACATATTTATTAAATTATTTGACTAACTTATGGCCATGACTAAATGGGGTCATATTTTACAAAAAAAAATGCCTTTTGTGCTTTGTTGAGCATTTGATACTTTCTGAATGCAATATGCAAAAATAATTATATAGAGCTTGATCAAAATTTTATTTTTACTTAGAATTGTTGGACATTCGAAATGAGCATTTGTTACCTTTTGAGCTTGCAATAACTTGTATATTGGTAATTATAATACTGTTATCTGAATATTTCCATCGCATTTGCTTGAAGAATTTTGTATTCTTCTAGGCCGTAATTTGACCTTCACTAAGCCTAATCATTAATCTTTAGACATTCTTTGATTGAATCTTTGTCATTATTCATAAATTGGCATTCTTAATACTTTTATTGAAATTACCTTGTGTTTTGTTTTATGCTTTTTTCATAATACTTGGTGAACTTTATAGGTATTCGTACTATTATTACTGAAATACCCCTGTGGTGCAATTTTTAATCATTCATTGATGTTTATTACTTTTTATTTTATCTAATGTACTAATTATTGATTCTTACAGAAGCAAACTACTTCATTTATGGCAACATTTGATACTTTCTGAATGCAATATGCAATTAATTATATGGATCTTGGCCCAAATTTTATTTGTACTTAGAATGGTTGTTGGACATTTGATCTTTTTAGATGAGCATTTGATACTTTTTGAACTAGCAATACCTTGTATATTGGTAATTATAATACTGTTTTCAGAATATCTCTGATGAATTTTGTGTTCCTGGACGTAATTTCACCTTTACTAAGGTTAATCATTAAAATTTAGATATTCTTTGGTTGAATCTTTGAATGTCATTAATTCATAAATTGGCATTCTTTATACTGTGATTGAAATTAACTTGTGTCGTGAGTTATGCTCTTTTTATAATACTTGGTGAACCTTATTAGTATTCGTACTATTATTACTGAAATTGCCTCTGTGGTACGATTTTTAATCATTCATTGTTGTTTATTACTTTTTATTTTATCTAATATACTAATTATTGATTCTTTCTGAAGCAAACTACTTCATTTATGGCAATATTTGATGCTTTCTGAATTCAATATGCATTTAATTATATGGATGTTGGCCAAAATTTTATTTTTACTTAGAATGGTTGTTGGACATTTGATCTTTTTAGATAAGCATTTGATACCCTTTGAACTTGCAATAACTTGTATATTGGTAATTATAATACTGTTATCTGAATATCTCTGATGAATTTTGTTTTCTTCTTGGCCGAAATTTGACCTTTACTAAGCCTAAAAATTAACCTTTACACATTCTTTGGTTGAACCTTTGTCATTATTCATAAATTGGCATTCTTAATACTGTGATTGAAATTACCTTGTATCGTGAGTTATACTCTTTTCATAATACTTAGTGAACCTTATTGGTATTCATACTATTATTACTGAAATTCCCCTGTAGTGTGATTTTTAATCATTCATTGATGTTTATTACTTTTTACTTTATCTAATGTACTAATTATTTTTAATGCCTTTTATATATATGCCAGCTTTATTTGCTTTTTCGTTTTACTGCCAATATCGCGTGCAATCTAAGCTCTTTGTCATCTAAGTTGCTATCTAAAAAGACTGAAGAGCGATTTTCCATCCTTTGAATCGTGACATTTTTCCACGATACGGTTTAACTTAACGCTATATTTAAAAAATAAAAAAATAAGCACAACCAGTCTTCATTTTATGAACATGGTTACATCGGACTGTAGATAAAACGGGAACGGAAATTCATTTGGAAAACATTATTCCGAGAATGAATTTGAATATCTAATTCCGAAATGTCCTAGTTTTGTGGGCACTCCGTTTGCCGTTTATTTACGCGGTGTATTTTTAAATAGTCAGTTTCGAATTCTGTCCCTAATCTGTTACGATTTTTTTTTAAAATTTCAGTGTTAGAAATTTGGTCTTTAATTCAGCATTTTCATTTTGGTACAAATTGTATACTTCGCTACTGTTAGCTCACTCTCTGCTATATATATTTCAAATTTTCAACCGTTAAGGAAATACTTTTTATTCATCCACCCGATTTCAAGTAAATTTTTTTTAAATGTAGTGGATGATATTTGATGTTAATACAGTTTTTTTAAAGTTTTAATTCTTTGATTTTTTGTTAATTAATTAAAAACCAACTTTCTCGCCAAAAATCTTCATTTCCCATCGCCTAATAAGTAACGAATTCAGTTTATCCCCTCCATGCTAATGAGGTTAGGCTTAACACGTTTTCATCCGATTATTTCAAACGTTTCTGTTTAATTTCTTAATGTTTGATGCATTTAAAATTAAACATTGTTAATTAATCGATTTTTTTCTATTCGTTTTGAAGCACTTTCGAGTTAAAATAATGCAGAATAAAGAAAATTAAAAATTTCTAATCTGTATTGCGTTTCCCCAAATGGCGTTGGAAATTCTAGTATTTGTGTTGCCTCAATTGGCGTACGAAATTCATCGGCGATTGAGTGTGTTCTGATTTATTTTCAACGGATACGTAACTGATTTTGTTTTGACCAGGTATAATTATTTGAATAATTATTCTATATTAATTGTAATTATGTAATAAAAAGTAATTAAAATGAAAATTTTCTTTATTGACCATAAGTAGAAATTGACATTTTTTATATTACTTGTTATATTTCAATTTTGTCTATCCGACACGTTTAAAGATAAAGTATTTATTAACTATAAATTTGTGTGCAAATGTGTCAAAATAGCGTTTAAAGTGTTTTGTAAAGGTATTTCATTTGCGATAACTGAAGGTTAATTTAGTTTAGATGCAACTTAGAACTATAAAAGTTGTTAAAATTATATCCCTTTACATGGGTTGCTAAAGAAGGCGACTTTGCTGAAAATTTCTGAATCCAATTTCTTGCAAAACAGGATATGAAAGCTGGAATGAATCTTTTAAGTGAAAATCTTAACAAGCGAGTGTTGATTAATTTTCATTTCCAATTAATTATAAAAATAAGAATAAATTAGGGAAACATTTTTGCTTTCCAACTGAATACAAAAAGGACAATAATAAATTCTAATTTATGAATATTTTACTTAGACAGTGTGGAATACTTAGTTTAGTATTAAAAGCGAGGCAGAATAATTAAACATATAGACAGTGTGGAACTCCCGTTTATAATTAACACTAATTTATCACCCAGCGCTTTGCAGAATTCTTGGCCAAACTTTCCTTATTCAATCCAATCCAACTTCCGATCAACCTGATTCCAGTTAGTTGCGCAACAAATATGCAGATCTTTCGTCTCCTTTACTTTTCTTTAATTCCTCTTTCCTTCCTCTTTCCGCTTTTCAATCTTCTTTTTTTTTTCTTGTTATTTTCTTTCTTATTTTCTCTTTCTTTTTGCATTTCTTATTCTTGCTATCATCTTTGACTAAGCAGCTCTTTCTTTCATTACCTTTCAATGACATTTCGAAATATGATGTTCCTTTTTTTATTTGACCCATTCTTCTGTAAATTATTATAATGCTGTTAATCCGAGATTTTTTTAACGTCCATTCATGATGTATTTATAAGCATTTTGACTAGATCACACTAGCCTGTTCATCCGCCATTAGCAGATGCGTTTGGCTTTATGGAGCCTATGAGAAACTACCTAGTGTTCTGAATCCAAAGCATCTTTGATATTTAGTGGATTCTTTTTTTCAACCTCCATTTTTCTTCTTCTGTGGTCTCTGTTTTAATCATTCGGATACTATCTAAAGTTAGAGAAATCATTGTATGGAGTTGTATCTGATCATTCCAAGCTGCATTCTCAATAATTACGATACATTTGAAACATAGTTTTTAATTTTTTACATTCACTCATACTATATTTTGAACTTTTTGAGATGAAGGCATTGGTCTATTAAAAGGGGTTTATCTTAATAATATAGAAATCATTGTATGGAGCTGCATTCGATCATTATAAGCTGCATTCTCAATAATTACGATACATTTATGCATATTTTTAATTTTTTTGCTTTCGTTCATACTGCATTTTTAACTTTTTGAGAAGAAGGCATTGGTCTACTAAAAGCGGTTTACCTTAATAATATACGAATTCTGTATATGATCAATGAGTATTCCTGTAGATACTTGACTATTCGTAAATGCTGCCATTTTTTAAACACTAATTCATTTATTGCACTGCCTATTTATTGTGTTATCCACAGGAAGAAGAAACATCGAAAGTATAAAGAATAATCAAAACTTTGCTCAATTTCTGAAATAAACTTAAAATTTTTTAAAATTTATGATACTGAGCTTGAAATTTTGTAGAAAAAGGAACATAAAAGTCTCTCCAGTAAAATGTTTTAAAATGATTCATCGAATTATTTTCCAAAAAAAAAAAAAAAATGGTAGAGAAATATCGACTACCGCAGAAGACCTCGAAAACAGGCTACATCTTCGATGGTATTTTTCAGATGAACCAAATACCAATCATTTAACTTTTTTCCCCCCAATATATTTCTTGTGCCCAATTAGTTGAAATAAGATGGTAAAGCCAAGGTTGACGTTTGAAATAATGCAACTGGTTATTATTTCTACCCCTTTCCCACTTCATCAACTTAATAGAGCAGCTGCGAGTCTTTATAAATACCTAATCACAGTATTGCATTTCGAGTGAGAAATAAGAAACTTTTAGCCCGAAGAATAAAGAGAACCAAGGCCTCGTCAGGAATTTTTTTTCGCATTCTTATTTGTATTAGAATATGTCATTTTTCCAATGTAGCGCTCACACTTAGATTGTGTATATGAAATAATAGACCTATCAGAACGTATACTTTGTATTGTCACATACGAAACGCTTTCAACGCTCGTTAACAGTACTTGGACAATATGCATATTTTATCATTGTTTTTTATTCTCTTTAAGAACTTGATAACTAAAAGAAAACATGACTTCTTCCCGTTGCACATTCTTTTCTTAAAATAATAAATTTTATTTTTATTTCATATTTCACTGTTCCATATTTGTAATGATGGAATTTTTTATGGAATATTAGTAATGATGGAATTTTTAATGGAATATTTGTGATGATGGAATTTTGTATGGAATATTAGTAATGATGGAATTTTGTATAGAATATTTGTAATGATAGGATTTTTTTTTAATTCCTTGGTCTAATATTTGGACACTCTCCACATTTTTTCTATTCTCGGTAGCAATGCACTGTCTTAACAAGTTCAGAATCTAACTCTCAGTTTATAGATTAATTCTAATAAATTTTGATTTAGTACTACTTGGGCAATCTTTTGTGAATTTTGGAAAAGTTGATTTAATATTATTTATAATATATTATAAATTAAAAACTGAAACTGAAAAATAATTGAGTCTAGTTTTTAAAACATTAATAGAAGTATGTTTTTTAAAATTGTTTTTATTAAATTTATTTTCCAACATAAATATTCTTTTCATAGCCTAGCCTTTCTTACAGCCCTAACCTAGAAAATAAAAAAAAAATGTATTATGTTGTGAAAATTTTATCAGGATTTTGAACAATATCTTGTGTTATTTGCGTTATATAAAATTAATGGAACCATTGAAATAAATAAAAATAGTACTATCTTAACTGTGATTTACAGAAATAAACATCGAACATAATTTTGCAAAATAATTAGATGTAGCTTTTTTAACTTTCAACTTAGTTTGAATTAAAAGAACAATAGGCCCAATGTTCAATTTTTTAAAAAAATAATCTTTTTTTTTATTTTTTTTCAAACCGAATGTGTGCTTCTGTTGTAAAATTTAATAAATAAATGATAAATAGGTAACTGATAATTTTAATGAAATATTTTATATTAATTATCACATTATTTTCTGAAACAATATTTATTTTTTATGGATTTTTTTAAGAACCAAATTTAATTATGTGTATTCGAAATTCTTCTTTCCATAACTTTTTACACTTCCTTATGTGGAATTATAACGCATACTCTAACAAGTTTTGTTTTAAGTTAATACTTGACCTTATAATACACGGGACAGTACTAAGGAATAGTGACAATATATCGGAGTAACAAAAATAACTCCAATAATGAAAACCTAATCATCAGATTCCATCTAATAAGTAATTAATACATTGTTTCTAAACAGAGAATTGATTTCATGCAACTCTAAATTGTTTGTTCTTTCATGCAAGTAATAGTTCATTTGAAAGAAAAAATAAATTTTCCCCTTCATTCGGGTTCCACAGAGTGAATATACTACAAGCGCAGGTGCACACGTGCTGCTAAAAAGGAAAAAAAGTCGCTTTGTTGTCCAAAAAAAAAAAAAAAAAAAACCCCACAAACTAACACATTGTTTGATGAGCGAAATGACTACGCTCATTTCTGAATGTTTCTTCTTTACTTTTGGATGAAACCGATGTATCTTTTATTAAAAAATCTTTTGGATTTTTCTTTCACCGTCTACTCTGTTCCACGTTCGGATGCCGGCCGGCTTGTTTCAAGGTAAACTGCTTTTCTTCTTTCTACTGTGCAATGCTTTAGAGCAAGAAAGAAAGAAAATTAATAAAATAAGAAGAAAAAAAATTGCGCCAGAAGACGTCTTTCGCCTTTCAATAATGAAGTGTTACCTTTATTTCTTTATTTGATTTTTACATGGAAAAGACATTAAAAAATTGCTCTGTTACCTGATGAAAAAATTAAAACCTTTCATGAAGATTCTTTAATGCCATTTTGCTGTTAACCCATTTTAGAATATTTTGTTAAATTCACCAGATTTTTAGCGTTCAATTTTAAGCTGTAAGTAATATCTTAAATCACAGTAATCATACACCTTCTTTTTATGTATAACTTTTCGTCTTTTATTATTAATGAAACAAATTTATTCTATTTTTTTAAAAAGTATTTGTCATAATATTAAGTAGTTATATGTGTCTGCAATTTATATGCATACGAGTAGAAAAGTAAAAGATAATTTAGTTAAGAATAATATTTTGAAGAGTAGAATGAATAGTAGGACAATATGAATAAGAATGATATTGAAGAGTAGGATGAAGAATAGGACAATATGAATAAGAATAATATTGAAGAGTAGGACAATATGAA
>JAOUZG010012691.1:7015682-7029362 GCA_026289955.1 Argiope argentata
TTTAATTCCGAAATAAAATAAAGCAGATTCTAATTATAAAAAAGGACTTAATTTTAATCCATACAATTAACAAGCATAGGGATATATATTCTTTAGAATACAAAAGCGCAGTATCAGTACAATTATCAGTAAGAGTAGATTTGGGTGTGCAGAAATGATTGATTTTTACTCCTAAATAAAATGAAGAAGATGTCAATTATATATTTAAAAAAATTAATTTTAATCCATGCATTTAATTTTAATAATCATAAGGCACAGAAAAGGCAAAAATTTTCGTGAAAAAAAGAAAGAAACCACAAAATTAAATTACGTAAATTGGTTCACTGCATGTACATATTAAAATTATATAAGATCTACTCAATATGTTTGAATACAATTTTAATTGGAATATATTGAAAAGTCTACGTTAGAAAATGGTAAAATTGAAAGAATTTTTTCAATTTTACCATTTTCTTTTTTTCCCCAAAATCGATTCGGATAACTGAAGATTCTTATAATTGAACTTCGGATAACCAGGATTTTTACCACATGCCTTTTCAATAACTTTTATTTCCTTCATTTGAGATTTAACCCCATGAACTTGTTCCTGTTAACACATCCATCCATTGTTCATTTCTTTCTAAAAAAATAATAAGGAACAACTTTTTTGTTTTACTGAGGCACAAAGTTAAGACAATAAAGCACAAACGACTGTAGAAATCTCGAAGCCAAATCTAAATATAACACTGTATTGATCTTCACGCTTTTTATTCCTTTCCTTGTTTGCAGAACACAACTGGGCTTCTAAAAATAAGTGAAAAAAATCCATCAACACACGGTGCTACCTTTTGCAGAAGTATGAATGTTGTAACCTACTCTCTTACCTTCTGTCACTATACCTTAAAGAGAGTAGAAGTAAAATTAGAAACAGGTGAAAATGAAATATACTTATGAAAAGGACTGGTCCCATTTTCTTTAGCAAATTGTTGTTTTAGAAATCCAACAGGGGGAAAAAATCCAGCATTCATAATAGAAGTTCTTTACTTTTTCAATTCCTGCTATTAGCTGACTCTCTCTCTCTCTCTCTCTCTGTCTCTCTCTCTCTCTGTGTGTGTGTCTTGTTCAAATTTTCAGTTGTTTAGAAAATACGTTTTATTCATCCAATCAAGTTCAATACATTTTTTAAAACTTCTAGTGCATGACATTTGATGTTAACAATGTTTTTTTTCAAATATTAATTAATTAATTTTCATTAATTATTTAAAAACTAACTTTCTCGCCAAAAATCTTCATTTCCCAGCCGCCAAATAAGAAACGAATTCAGTTTTTTCCCCCACTCCAATGAGGTTAAGCTTAACATGTTTTCGGCCGATTATTTTAAACGATTCCGTTTATTTTTATAATTTTTGATGCTTTTGAAATTAAACATTTTAACTAATCGGGTTTTTTTCGATTCATCTTGAAGCACTTTCGAATAAAAATAATACAGAATAAAAGAAATTGGGAAATTTTAATTGCGTTCCCCAACTGGTGTAGAAAATACATGCATTTTGCGTCGTCATAATTGGCTTTGAATCCTTAATTGGCTTTGAAAATTCAACGCTAGTATAATTTTTTGATCAATTATTTATAGTTATTTAATTGTCAGGACGATAGTCTGGTTGGTATGGTGTTAGATTCGCATCTCTCGGGCTGCGAGCTCGAGCACCATATATATAAAGGAGAATGGGAATTTGCGGGAAAATTCGCATACTATTTTGCCGCTTAATATTGTGATTTTGTCATATTTATATACATATTTATATTAATTGTAATTGCTTAATAAAAAGTAACTAAAATAAAAGTTTTCTTTGTTAACCTAAGTAGGAATTGATTTTAAAAAAAATGTTTTTTATATTACTTGTTTGTTTTAGAGATTTTATTTCGTATTGTAACACATTCAAGATTGAGATATTGAAGTAAACATGTAGAATATTAAGTTGTAATAAATAAATAAAAATATTTTTTTTCATCAAGTTGTTTACAGTTTTATCTTCTTCCTGTTCATGTAGGCCAAATAAAATTCGTGCCTAAATTGAATATTGTAATACTTTTGAGAAAGAAATATATTTTTTTCTGAAAATTCTTCTCTGTGAGGCATGAAATTTTATTTTTCTCACCAAGGAATACGTACAGCAGGAAAAAAATCAAGGGAAAATGAGCAGGAAAGATCAAATTACAGTAATGTAAAAAATGACGGCAATGTGAACCGAAACAAAACGTTACCGAAAAAGTACCAACCTCGCAAAGCACCAAATGGCTGTAAGTCAATGCTTAGCCCGCACAACTAACCTAAAAACAATTTATTTACAGTGTGCGCATGAAATAAAACAAAACAGCGAACCAATTTTTCAAAATCGTTTTGCTGATTAGTCTGGCCAAAACAAAATAAAACCGTATACTTTGAAAATACTGATGTCGACAATCAGAACACACTACGCATGCGTGAATTTTCAACGCCAACTGAAGCAACGCAAATGGGGGAATTTCTTTATTATGTTTTATTTTAATTCAAAAGAACTTCAGAATGAATCCGAAAGATCGATTAATTAGCAATGTTTAATTTTAAATGCATCAAACACTAAGAAAATTAACAGAATCGTTTGAAATATCCAACCGAGCACATGTTAAGCCTAATCTCATTAGAGTGGGGGGGACAACAACTGAAGTCTTACTCATTTGGCGGGAAAGTTAGTTTTTAATTAATAAGAAATTAACTATTCAGTTAACCGGAATAAATAGTAACCTATGTTCTATTGTAGACTATAATCTATTCCCGTGCCAATTTCATCCAATTTAATTCAGCTGTTTCTGGCTTGATTGATTAACATCATCCATTCCATCCAAGCGTTCACATTTATAATAGTAGTATAGATACTCCTTTATTTTCTTTCTTTCTTTCTTTCTTCTTCTTCTTTTTTTGGTCACTGTGCGTAGTTGCAACAAGGTGAATCGAATTTAAAATCCCACTAATTCTAAATGCGGCGACGCCACGAAAATAGTTTAAGAAAAGGTCGCGTTAATTAATGAATTTTCAAAGAGTGCACATCAGTTCCGGGTTCGATCTAGGTTGAGCCTATGACCCGTAATTTGCGAGCGACAAAGAAATGGCGAAGTAACGTACTGCTTTTTTAAGATTGGCCCAAAATCAGAATTCGCCTGCATGGCTGCTTGCCTACTGTGTGAGGATGGTTTGTCGACCTCGATCATTTCCCAGACGGTGCGATTCTTTTTGTTTTCCCCACCTGTCAATATTCGCATATTTACACGCCGCTTAAGTATTCTCTCTCGCTCCTGTGTTCTTTCTTCTGCATATTCACCAGCAGAGAAAGCGACGAGTGGCATTTACAATGTCTGCCCTTATTCGTCTATTCAAAAAAGCACTTTTTCACCTGGAAACATACTAAGACAACTGAATATCTCCTCTAGCAACATGTATCTATTCACAACAAACCAGTAGTTGTGTTTGTAAAGCTTATTAACCCAATGTATGGTAAAGTCTGGGAGTATTGATGGATTCTTATTTATATTTGCAGTTAAAGCCACTGCATTTATGGTGCACATTTTACCAATGAACTTCGGCTTAATTTAGTGCTTAAGTATTCTCCAATTAATCGCTTACTATTTAATAATAAGTGATGAAATATAATTTAAACTATAAAATATACTTTTTCAAAATAGAGGTTTTTTTAAAAAAAATTTATTACCATTCGTGGTCGCATCAAAATGAATTCAATTTAAAATCCCACAAATTCTAGATTCAGGTAAAAGAAAATTTCACATTTTATTCGGTATAGTAAAAAGTAAAATTTGCGATGTTAATTATATAATAATAGTATTGCATTTAGGTTTTGCTGATATTTACTGAAACGAAAACGGGAGCATTTATAATTTTAGTGTTTAATTTCTTTTTTATTTCAATGGAAACTTTATAGCATAATATAGTATTAGTCTAATTTAATACCCAAGAAACAAGTTTTAAAAAAATGATAAAACTGACATTTCCATTTATTGTCTTTTGCTTCTTTATATCTCGTCAAAAGAGTATTAATATGCGGAAAAATATTTAATTTTATGCAATAATTTTTTTAGAAAAAAATATTTTATTTTCTAAAACAATTTCACACACACAACAACAATAACAACAACAACAATTATTAAAAATTTCAATCGAAATGATGTTTTCTTATGCAAAATATTTTTAGACATCTTAGGTCCATCATATAATCATAAATTGCTGATTTTATTTTTGTATTAACATTTTTGTAACTTCTACATATTATCATAATCTTGAGTTGTAAAAGATTTATATAAACGTTCAACCTTTTGTAACCAACACGGCTCATTTTTCTTGGAATTCATCTCAAAGTAATCATATGAATATGGCCCAACGAAGCAATTAATGCTGTGCATTCATTTAATTAATTCATACTGTACAAGCCGTTTCAGTCACTACATGTGACATGTGTCAAATTCGGCTCGTCAATTAAATTTAAGTATTTAGTACTCAATATTTTCTAGTAGAAAAAAGAAAGTGACGTCATATCACAGCGTTTAACAATATGCACTTAAACATTCTATGAAATGCGAAATTAGTTTTGAATTGTGATTATGATGATAAGATAATTGACCTTATACATTTATCCTAACATAGTTTGAAAATCTATGAGCAAGTTTCATTTTCATTATTTCACTTTTCATAATTTGTTTGTCTGAAAGAATTGTGCTGACAAACCTTATCTACTCTGCTATTAAATGAAAGAAAAATTAATTAATTTACCATTTTGATATATATATTAATAAAAATTGACACAAATAAGGTTTGACATAATGATTTGGAAATCTTATGTCTGCATGTTTATGGCCATGACCATCTGTTAATAATAAGGTTGATATATTTTATTTTGTTGTTAAGTTTATTATAGTGCATTAAAATTTTAAGGAAATTAGAGCTTTTAAAGGATCCTCAAGATTTTGTTTTTAATGCTCATGAAATATTTAATTGGTGTTAAAGGGAAAAAAAGCATTCTAAGATTCTTTATTGTTCTATTATTATCACATGGAATGCTATGCAGAATTTTTTAAAATTCCAGTTTGGGTTAATGTTTCCGAATTTTAGTCTCTGTTAGAGGTTTCATCCCGACTTTTTGAATCGATGCCAAACCGATTGTTATGACATCATTGCAAACTATTTATCATTCGTGTCACTTCCAGTTTGTTTGCTGCTTGTGTCCTCTTCTTCAACTCCTAACAAAACATTTTCAGAACCAAAATTAACATAAAATAACGAAATTGATTTGAGACTAAATTCGAACAGATAAACATTTCGAAAACTGTTGACGAGCCTTTGCTTTTCTTGGAACCAGCTAAGGGGAAGAGGGAAAAAAATCCGAATCCAACTTTTGTCGAATTATTTATTGGTTGCTCAAAGCAGAAAAGAGGTAACGAATTCACTGACACCATTTTACGAAATGCCTGCGAACGGCAAATGCATCACTGGCACTGCTGCTTATGACAGATGCAAATGCATCATGGTTGGGATAAAGAAAATGTACATTTCCTCCCTTTTCCTGCCATCAGCATGATTCTGCTGCTAATTTACAGTTAGTCTGTCGCCCGATATGTAAGAGAAATAACTGTCTTCGAGTCAATTCGTTGTTAACCTTAATTGAGTGTTGTCACTCACTGATGTTGGAATAAGTTTTTGTTGGAATGTCTTAAGAAGTCAGTTCAAACAGAATTATACGCTTCCTTTGAAGTCAGCTGTCTCTTCATTCAAGGTTGTCTGTATTTAAGTGAAGGGTTAAAGAGAATTATTCATTTAAAATACCCCTGGGGGCATTTTAAGTCCACAAGTGCTTTGAAAATTCAACGCTCTTTATTGCGTGGATTTTTATTGACGTTAGTCTGCTCTTGTTATAAAGATCTAAATTACTCTACAGTACTCAAAGATTCATTTGACATGACTTGAAATATATTTATCAGTGGAATCCCTTCTCAGACTAAAGTTATGAAATTTTGGACTAAGTAAATACATATGTAATTATTTTTTGTTTGTTTTGATAGATTAAGACAGTTGAAAGTGTTAAATTCCTTTGCTCCGACATTATTCACGTTAATTGCGATTTCGTTGTCATAAATGACTTCAATACAAGTCATGGGGATGACTTCATTGAAATTATTATCCCGTTTTTCTTCACAAATGATTTCATTTTAATTAAGTAGGGGATGTAATTTATCTATCAAGATACCAAATTGATATTACACTTTTGATACAATGTCTTGATTAAAAGAGGAGAAAATGAATAAATAACTTGAGGTTTTCATTTCTATTTATAATGCTGATTAATTTGAAGTGAAGATAATATAACAAGTAGATATTTTTATTAATGGAAGAAAATGAAACAATGAGATTGTTTCATGTGAAAGTGTTCTTAATAAAGACAATTACATTTAGTTTTGTAACTGATTTTAAGCTAAAGCAGAACATACATTGAATTTCGTAGAAGACTTTTCTTACAAGTTTAATTTTATTTTGCGGTCCTAAATTGCGGTTCATTTAAGGATTTTATTTTGAACACAATTTTTCTTCTTCTTTATTTTACCAGCATAAGGGGGGGGGGGGGGAGAGGGCTTCTTTCTTCTTCCGCTTTACAACGAAAGGAAGAGTGCAGTAGCTTCTGAGGATATGGACCCCTGAGCACCTGAGGGCAGATATCTCACTTCCGGCTCATGATGAAGTGACACAAACTTATCACATTCACTTTCACAGCTCTTTTTTACAGGGGGAGGGGACACATTCACACACCTCACAGACAGAACACAGAAGAACAACAATGCTCGGGGTCAGATCGTGGGACGCCCAGATCACGTGGAAGACGCACTACCTCTGAGCCAGGACACCGGCACCAGGGCTTCTTGAAATACTCTTCAAAGGGGGATGGGAAAACAAAACCGGAAATTTGAAAAGATGTGACTTGCTTTTCATAATTATTCAGCCAACGAAGGACTCACGAGAATCAAAGTTGAAAAATATCTTTATTGTTTCTTTCGTTTCAGAATCTATGTCGTAAAAATTATCGCAAAGTCTTATTTAAGACTTTTCAATATTCATAATCTAAGATAAATAAGAAAATTACTTTGGTTTTAAAAATTTTGCTAAATGCTATTGCTTTCATTTTCTTACTAAGTAACCCCAACAATTCTTTTTTCTGATGGAAATGGCGTCGTGAAAACTTCTTTTCAATTCGAAAACGTCCTCTCGAATTCTTTTATAATTCAATACCATCTGAAAACCGTATAGTTTTTGATGGTATTAATCACAGTTCGTAAAAAGAATTTAAAAGCTTAAAAATACAAAATAAATGTATTTTTTAAGCTTTGAATTCTTAAATATTTTGCACAACGCTGATTCTCCCCAATAACACTTTTTCGGCATTGAAGTTCGAAGCCATACTTCCCTATCTGCGCAAGGTTATAAGCTCTTCAATAAGGATGTAAGTTATCAAAAGGACAAGATATGATTGATCATTTTGTTCGATAATTTAAAAATTCAGCCTACCCGTTATATTATCTTTGTATCAGATGCGCATTTTATATTATGAACTCGTCACCAAAATGGCGCCTTATTTGCTCAAGTCCTTGAAAACAGTTGATATTTTTTTTAATTGGCGCGACTGAAATTGAATTCCTTGAAGCATTAAATTGAATGAAATTGAATAAAGATAATGGATTAGAGAAAGTTATTTTTATATATTTTCTAGAATTCCATGTTATAGAATTACTGACTCAGATTTCTGAGTTTGACCCTCAATTTAAAGATTTTATAACAGAGCGATTGTATGATTTCTATCAGAAAACCCGATGATACATTTTTTTTTTCATCTAACTGGAACAGACGCTTTGATAAATGAAATCTGCTTCGATTATACCACTTTCCATATTTTCTCAACCAGCGATTGTTGCACATGATTGCCACGTGCTTTTTGTCAGGCCAATTATTCTTTTAACCAACTCAATCTCAAAAGAATATAAGGGAGACATGAGCTGACAAGCAGAGAAACATAAAGGATACAGCATAACTAGTTGATATTCATATTACTTCTCCGCCTTGCCCATACCTCTAGCTCTTCATACTGTTTTATACTAAAATCTCGGAATAGTGAATTCACTGCTGCCATTTTGCTATTTGTTAGATATTCCAGTATTTTGTCTGTTGTTTTCATTCACAAAAATCAAAGTCTTTTAACTTTTCCAACTAAGGTAAGTTGACAAGCTCCTTATCTAACCTTAAAAGCTTTTTATTATTTTCTATATGGACATTTCTATGCATATTTGTTTCGGTTTTAGTTTTCTTGATTTACAAATTTACAAACTATTCCATATTATACTGTACGACGTATAACGTGAGGAAATATTATAATAATCTCATCTGGGGAAGATATATTAGTTTATATGGTACCACAAGAATATTTAAAGCAAATAAGGTAAAAGTGCCGAAAGGAAAAAAAAAAGAGCTGTTACAAATAAAATGAAATTTGATTCCTGTAAAATGAAAAAACCCGTTGCTCGTAATATTAGTTGAAGTTTCCTGCATGTTATAAAATATGTGTTGATCCTTTCTCCTAATCTAGCATAGAATGTTGTAAAAGTTACATACGGGGGCATGACAGAGCTCAAACTTAAAGGACGAGAAATTTGTGTTTAATTTTTGATAATAAAAAAGCTCCGATTTTGAGTTATATTAAACTCTTGTGAATCAGAGTTTGAAGCGTAATAACATTTTCATTGCATACTATTTAAGAGTAAGTTCTTAAAAGGTTTAATTAACAGGTATATCGTGTACGAATCAAAATATATTTCAACTTTTATCAGGATTGTCATCTTGTCCCAGTATTGGCAAATGATACTTTTGCATTATCTTTTCAAAACATCAAAATAATGCTGATTATACATCAAAATAAAAATGTGTTTTACTTTGTCTCCCTTATGTAATTTAGAAACGATAAAACGTCATTGTAACAATAAATGCGAAGAAAAATAATTTATTTCAAAAAGTGAATTAATTAAAAATGCGGTCTTCCGCTAACCTTCCTGTCGTTAGCCTTCATCTCTCTTATGTAATTTTAAAAAATTTGTCCTACTATGTCTCTATCGTGTAATTAGAAACAATTAAACGTCATTCTAACAATAATTTTCCAAAAAATTATCTCAATAAGTTAATTAATTATTAATGTTCAATTGCCCTGTCGCTAGCCATCGTCTTCCTTATGTAATTTTATAAATTTGTTCTACTATGTCTCCCTTATATAATTTGAAAGCAATATAACGCCATTCAAACAATAAATGCGGAGAAAAAAATAATTAGTGAATAATTATAATGTTCCACTGTTCTGTCTATAAAATGCCATTCTAACAATGATTGAAAAAAAAAATCTCAAAAAGTGCAATATCTCAAAATGGTCAACTATCCCGTCATTAGCTTCCGTCTCTCCTATGTAGTTAAAAAACGTCAAACATTTAGAAGTTTTTGAAAGAGTTTTTTTTTTAAGCTAAGCTTTTTAAGCTTTTTTTTTAAAGCTCTTTAGTTTTTGCTTAGAAGTCTTTGCTAAGAAGATACAGTCTTTGCTTTTCTGTTCTTGATTGTATTGTATTGTTGAAATGTTAAAATCTAGTAACAAAGTTGTGAAAAAAAATCCATGTGTTTTCAATTTTTATGTATATTTTTCTTTCAGCTTTAGTTCTTACTTTGGTCTATAAATAAATATTACTTATTAAATTACTATGATTTCGCTTGAAAAAACATGAAAAATACATTGCCGTAAAAGATCTGGAGAGTTTTTAATTTGATAGAAATGGTTGATTAATTTGATTTAATTGATTAAATATGATTGAACTACAGGTTTTAATAAATCATCGCTCTGAAATAACTCATGCCTGCATTTTGAATTAACTACTCATTTACTCTCAAGGTCAAATTTGATTACTCTATCTTTTTATATCTCTCTCGCTTTCACATAGTCTGGAATAAAAGTTTAAAAAAAGATTGCATGCTTTCAGAAAACGAGCACTTTTGTTACTTTTAAATGATACGCTTCGTTTATTTTAAATAGTTTCTACGTTCAATCTTTTCTGTTCTATGTCAACGAGAATTTTTCCTCTCTTTATATATCTTGATCGTTTCTTTTCCTCTTTCAGATTCTTTTGGGACTGTCTTAATAAAATGAACAAAATCAAAGCAATTATCGCTTTATCTGTATAAATACTTGGTAAGTAAAATTTAATTTACTTTTACCAGCATTACGTTTCATACAACTGTTAACATTATTCCTCCTCGTAATATTCTATTTTTAACATTTTTCTTAATTTAATGCTTGAATGTCTGTAAATCTTTCTCTCTCGGTTAGTAAAACTAGACACTTATTGAAATAATTGTTTTCGCTCATTACCTTAATGTGTTGAATCTCTTTATCCCTTTCACTACTGAACCGGCCCAGCCGGCCGTGCAAATTTTACCCTGGTGGGTTGATTTTTGAACGAGGCTATCCTTGGTGATAACTCGTTTTACATCCTACAGCCATCTTTTAGAAAAGGAACCGGCCTGCATGGATAAAATTTGCACAGCCGGTTGGGGCGGTTCAGTAGTGAAAGGGTTTTAAAGGATCATTACCGCTTTGACTAATTATAAGAATACTACTGAGGAGTGGGAAAAGGGATATACATATCTGGGGTGTTGATTTTGGAAAATGCCCAACAAGCATCATATTCTTTATCTTCATATTTTAACTGCAATTCGTCTAATGAGACCAAGATATGGGTACAAAAAATTTAATATACCTCCTTTGTATCATTTACTTGAATAACGCCAATACTTATTAATATGATTCAAGAAGAATGATGTATGCCATTATATTGTAGAGGAGTGGAGGTTCAAGATATAATACCACTGACTACATGTAAATTCTGAGTATTTATACAATGTGGAAAACTCAATTGTTGTTTCTGCTCCTCTGGGAATAGTTCAAAATTGTGAGGTCTTTTCCAAAATATCCCTTGTGTAAAATCAAAGTAGAATGATGATTCAGCAAACTAAATCGTCTACAATAATTTTGGTATAGTTTCAAAAACAACAACAACAAATAATTATCAATTGTGAATCTTGAATTAAAGACCTGGAAAAATAGCAACTACTGGCATCCAAAACATACAGCAAAATAAAATCCTACTACAAAGTTACATTTAGAGAATGGGAACAGATCCAGTCGACTGTTGTTCTGTTTGTCTTATAATAGTTAAAATTCCTGATATCTCTACAAAATGTCCCTTGTATCGGCGCAAGACAGGATTTTGATTCAACATATCAAATCTACAATAATTCGTGTAGCTTTAAAATAAAACAAAGGAAGAGACCTAGTAATTTTGAAGGCGAGGTGAAAAAATGAGACCACGTGCTGAGATAAACCTCTTAACCACACCAGTGAGTGGGAGGTCCGGTTTTGACGGGTCGATCCTTACTTCTTCTCCGTACTGCTATTAGGGCATCTCTGCCCCCCCCCCCTCCAAAAAAGTCATTCCATCCCGAGGAAAGAGAAGACGAGATTCATAATTTTTTTTATCAACTTTTGTTACTTATAGAAGGTATTTTTTGACTATGTTTTTTTTTTAAATATAAATGCTAGAGTTGAAAAAGAAATTATTACACGAGGCAAGAGTATAAAAAAAATACATGAAAAGATCTATTGCAGTTATGCTCAGTTTTCTGTCAACTGAGAGATAATCTGTTCTCACTGTAACCATTTATCATCTTTCGTTGAGATCTTTTTTTATGCAGAATTAAAATGCAGATCTTTTGATAAAAATAAATAGCAGTTTTATTGACAACTATGAAAAAGATCATTCGCGTATTGATCGTAAAGATATTTTCATTGATAAGTTTTTATGCAAAATTCTTTATAACCTTCACGATAAATGTTGATGGGTGGCTCAAAACATTTTCCTTTTTACTATTCTTTTATCAGGCAAGGAAAAAGACAATACAAATACCTAAATATCATTTGTGATATATTTCAATATATCCTTCTTGAGTTACCTTAATCGAAAAAAGGCACCAAATTTTTGCTTCTCAAATGCGTCTAATGTAGTTTGCTACCGAGAAAAATGGTTTTGACGGGCAATAAATGCCGCCCCATGCACCAAAAATGAGTTTTTACTACCAACCTCATTTGCATACTATAGTTTCTCTGTTTGATGTGAAATTTATTTTTCCCTTCCTGTTTTCACAGTTTTAACGCCATTCATTTCCGAATTTGTCTGATGTTCACGCAATTTTTTACTGGCTCCAAAAATATAAAATGTGACCTTCTAATTTGAAATATTTTCTTTTATACCGGAGAGGAATAAATTTAAAATAAAAGATTACAAAAAGTACAAAAATTTGAAAGGAATTCCCCTTGATGGATTGGGAAAATTTAACTAGAAGTCTGAAATAAAATGTGTAAGTTATTTTCTAGAATCTCTGCAACTAAAGGTATGCAAAAAATTTTATGTATTTATTTTCTAGAATCTCTGCAACTAAAGATATGCAAAATTTTTAATGTATTTATTTTCTAGAATCTCTGCAACTAAAGATATGCAAAATTTTTAATGTAATTATTACTAGAATCTCTGCAACTAAAGTTATGCATTTATATTTAATGTAATTATTTCATAAAAGTTTTTTGTATCAAATATTCTGTTAAACATGTCTGACTATTTAATTATGGTTTGAATAGTATAGTTTCGAAAAAAAAAGTTTAATTTTTTTACTTTAATCGCTGAGAAATTGCTTCCATCAATCTTGATTTAAACGGCTAACAGGGAAAAGTGTAATGCTATTGTTGTTAGCAACTTTAGTTGACTCCAAGTTTATTTCAAAAATATCGCACATATGTAGTATTTCTGAAATAAAATAGGAGTGGAATGAAATTCATTTGTTGGGAACCAATTATTCTGTTAAAATAGAAGATGAAAGGAAGAGAGTCAATGAAGGCTATTAAACGAAACGCATTGTTTGGAGTGTTTTAAATGATTTCGCGATTAATTGACTGGTGAATGATCTAATGACGTTAGTTGCCTGAATTACTTTCAAGGTGATCCAATTTAACTGAATCATTCAATGTCCTACCAAAGATGTTAGAAGAGTTTTACTCAACTTTAAATTAATTTTCACTCCAGTATCTTCGATTGTTGAACTACATTTTAATTCGAAATTGAGTCACTCTTATTAAGGCTTTAGTTAGATTATAGAGATTAATAAGTTAGACTTTTATCATTTGCTCATTTAATTTTTGGATTTTATCTAAAGTACTTAGTTGAATGATACCTCAATTGTACTTTGGCGTTATGGCAATGGTTTCCAAATAATGGATTTGAAGTTTCAAACCTCAATCTTTGCCGTTCTATATCCTTAAAAACTTTAAGGTATGCACAATTACTTTAACGTGGAGTACATTTTTTTAGTACAGCATATAAGCATATAAAGTTTATCATTTACTCATTTTATTCTTGGATCTTTCTTGTCTAAAGTACTTAGTTAAATGATACCTTAATTGTACTTTGGCATTATGGCAATGGCTTGGTTTCCAAATAATGGATCTGAAGTTTCAAACCTCAATCTTTGGTATT
>JAOUZG010012691.1:7029372-7061589 GCA_026289955.1 Argiope argentata
GTTTCCAAATAATGGATCTGAAGTTTCAAACCTCAATCTTTGGTATTCTATACTCTTCAAAACTGTGAGATAGGCACAATTACTTTAACATGGTGTCCTTTTTTTAGTATAGCTTAGAAGAATACTAAGTACGCAAAGAAGTATGCAAAGCTTAGTTTAGTTATATTAACGTCCCGTTCTAAAGATAACAACCAACTGTTTAAATAATCTTTAAGATTATAGTCGCAGGGGCATGGAGAGGTGTTATGTCTGTAAAGATAACACTAGGGTTATTTGGGGAGCAGACCTCATAATTTTAAAGTGCGGTCAGATCACGAGGACGACACCTGAGCTGGCACCCTCACTCCACACCACACCACACACCCCTGTGGGGAGACTTTTGGCATGACGGATTTGAACAAATCCCTTTACACGATGGCACTTCAAAGGAATCGGGTCTCGAGCCTGAAACCCTATGGCTTACACCACGTTTCTTCTATGGAATCGGGTCTCGAGCCTGAAACTCTATGGCTCACACCACGTTTCTTCGATGGAGTCGGGTCTCAAGCCTGAAACCCTATGGCTCACACCACGTTTCTTCGATGGAATCGGGTCTCGAGCCTGAAACCCTATGGCTCACACCACGTTTCTTCGATGGAATCGGGTCTCGAACCGGAAATTTTATGGCTCACACGCCGATACCTTACCACCAGGCCGCCGCAGTCCCAGTATGCAATGTGTCATGTTAATTCAGGAAACTTCCTTGTACCTGATAGGAACTCAAAATACACAGTCTCTCTTCAAAGCCTTATGATGTAGTTTTGAAATAGGGAGTCTGCATAAAATCTAGTTTGATTGATAATGGATTTGTATTATTGGATATGCATTATGAACTCTGATAATGAATATGTATAAACAATATTTAAAGATAACATGTCGCTTGTACTTAAATTGGCTCTATTGAAAGTCGACCATTAAAACCATTTAAATTTTACTAAAAGACCAGTTAACGTTTACAGAAAGACCATGTAAACATTTACAGAATAAAACATTTACTCTTTCAAAAATAAAATAATCAACAAAAACCTATATATTGGTAGGGCACGGTTAATTTTTCGCTTATTTTTGAATGTCCTCATTCAGTTTTAATTTGGACGTTTTGGGAGGAGAGGTAGGAGGGAGGGTGCTGGTTCAGAGGTCATTCTCAGCATTTGACCACCGTTCCAAAGATACCACGCCCATTCCTCTCGTCGCCAGTGCTGGGTGTTTAATCGGAACGCACAGATTCAATTATCCACAATCTCAGTTAACTAAAATTTAATTAACTTCGAGCTAAAAATGGCAAACGCTTTAATTTTTGAAGAATTGAAAGGAAGAATTAATTAAATCGGAAGATAATGTTTTAAATTTAGTATTATATGAAGTCGTTTTCAATAGCTTGTTTAGAATATTAGATCAAGAAGAATATTAAATACATTCTTAAAAATAAAACCCAAAATTACTTTTTTATATTTAACCCTCTATGGGCCGAATTTTTGTTTAACTCTAAAGAAAAATTGTAAGAACGAAAAATCAGAAGTTATAAACCTATATATGCAAATGAAAACAAATTTTTGTGTTTAAACACTTTTATTGCGTTTTAATCATTATGTGACTTTCAAGTCACACTGGCCTATAAAATGTGCATTTGGTGTACGGATAAATGAACAGGCATTCATAGACATAATTTGGTAAACACTGACAAAAGCACAAATAATTTCAATTGAATTAAATGGTTTCGCGTAGTTTTACTGCCAACAGTTTGCGCAGCAATTATTTTGCTATTCCGGGCTGATGATCCTAGCAACGGTCATGAATACTAGTATTGGCTGTGTTTGCAATGTTATAGAGTTAAGATTTATGCGCTATCTCATGAAAAAAAGCTATAATTATTTTGTAAAATGCTGATAAATTAAAATTTGATCTGAAAGTTACATGGGCCCATAGAGGGTTAATCTAGATATATAACCGAGCACGTAAAGTTTTTGATTTAATTTCAAGCCTTTGTATGTTGTTGTTCTTATGGCGCTACTACAAAACAAGACACGCTAATTTGGCTTAAATCACTGACTATCTCAATGAGCTTGTCTACTAGAAGCGCCAACTAGCACCAACAGTACAACTTTTGTTATTCACTCATCACATTCACTTGCAAAGCCCCTTTTTATAGGGGGCACAATCACACACCTTACAGATAGAACACAGAAGAATAACCATGCTCGAACCGGAACTCGAACCCGGCATACCTAGCTCGGAGGGAAGACGCTCTACCCCTATGCCATGACGCTGGCCAAGCCTTTGTATGGATATAAAGAGGAAAACGTACCGTCTCAAATATCACTACTCTTCTAATCACAAATTTTAAAAAAACATCTCTTTCATCCTTTAAAAACAAAAAAAAAAACCGTTTGATCGGAAGATTAACGAAATAAATCAAGAAGATTAATAAAAATTTGAAGCACAAATAATCTGTAAAGTGACTTTCTATGTTTAAATAAGATACTTAGAAAACTGTCATGACCACCGAATCATTCATAAACCATACCTTAAGTGAAATCCTGAAAGTCACAAGTGGAAAGGAATAATCACATTTTAAGCTTCTTTGCGAATCACTCGATTTTTCACTTTCTTCTCGCCTTGCAAGAACTCGTTAAAATACCGCTCTTTAATTAAATCAGGATTTTTTTTCCGCCTATCCAACGCGGGATGCCTTTCACATATTCAAACTTAGATCTTTTTTATTTTTATTTTTGTTAACTGGCGGTCTTCCAGACGTAAAAATTTATTCAGAAGTGTGAAGTATAAATATATGCCTTTTTATTCCTAGGGCTAATACGGCTGTCAACATTCGTTACTTTCCTCAATAAATTACTGCTTCATTGAATCTTTCGCAGTAAATGGAGCGTGCTTTTAAACCTCATAAAGATACAAATTACAAAGGCTCAGCCTATAAAGAAACCAAACAAGCAAACAAAATGCTTCAATTCAACTCTATCTGAAAGGATTTCAGAGCAATTTGGACTTAGGTACCACTCTTGCAGCGAACAGCAGACGTGCATTGATGCTTTTATTTGTATGTCCATTGCTCAACTGCAGGCTAGATTCATTTTTCTTTTGGAGCTTCTGTTTTCGATTAAGTTGAGATTTTCCTCCGAAAATTCTATTCTGCGATGGATTTCTCTGTCCTTTTTTTTTATTCTTTTTCTGTTGTTCTTCATTTCTATAAAGAGCAGATAGTGGAAAATAAGAACTCCTCATTGAAAAAAAAAGAAGCAAAATGGAATGTCGTGCAAAAGTATATCTTTTTTTCTAATAAGACTGCTCCATTATAAATCTCGAGAATGAATATGTCAACGTTCTCAATTGCGAATTTTTTATTTTCCTTCTCAAATCTCTTAACCTTATTAATATTTTTTTAAAATTTTGAACTCCAATAATAATTTTTTGAATTCTGCATGCTCCTAATCTCCATAGAGACTTATTTAGTAATCCGTGTTTTTTGCAACACTATAATTGATCGGTATATACAGTGGAAAGATGTCAAAAAAATGCCGTGTTGAAAACAAATTATTCATAATTAAGCAGATGAATCTGTATTTTTTGCAACACTATAATTGATCGGAATATACAGTAAAAAAGTGGGAAAAAATGCCGTGTTGAAAACAAATAATTCATAAATAAGCAGATGAATCTGTGTTTTTCACAAGACTATAATTGATCAGTATATACAGTAGAAAAATGTTGCGTTGAAAACAAATGAGTCATAATTTAGCAGATGAATCTGTATTTTTTGCAACACTATAATTGATCGGAATATACAGTAGAAAAATGAGAAAAAAAATGCCGTGTTGAAAACAAATGACTCATAAGTAAACAGATGAATTTGTGTTTTTCGCAACACTATAATTGATCGGTATATACCGTGGAAAAATATCAAAAGTGGAGTGTTGAAAGCAAATAATTCATAATTAAACAGATGAAATTATAAAGAGTATATTTATATATAACATGGATAGAATTTAAAAGAACAAAATGCGCAGCAATAGCTTAAAATAAATGATAGTTGTCTTTAAATAAGGACTTCAAAATTTGAGCTTTGATCTATTTATACTTTCAGAGAATCTAGGTTGGTTAGTTTTGTGTGGGTTCATTGGCGCAAGAGTCATATTTGGCTTCAGCGGATCTAGATATAACAGACTAAGAATTTTACTGCGTATCTGCAGTCATTTTGTAAAAAGATATCTAGAAGTCAGAAATTTACAAAAGATACTTACTGGTAACAATACCATTTTTAAAAAGTATTATCTTCCATCATATAATGAAATATTTTCTGTAATTAGAAGATCTTGACTTTTATAAATGTCTAAAGTTGACAATTATAGAATCTAATTTGTGAACATATATAAATTCATATAATAAGCTTATGCGATGTTAATGTAATAAATACCTTTTTATGCTTTATAGTGTTTGAGTTTTGTGTAGTTGTATAATTTTATCGAAAACTATATCTTTATTTTTTGCTAATTGGCAAATGATTTCTAAGCAATTATCAAAGTAAATGACGATTTTTTTTCGTTTTGATTTGAATCGGATTCATTTGCTTGATTATCATTAGAAATTTTCAGCTGTTGAATAATTTCAAAATGTGTTACAGTTTGTTGTAAATTACCACGACAGAAAAATGAACCATTTCTATGGTTCTTTTCATTACATCACGCGATTCTTGAATATTTTTAACTTTCCTCGATTTATTATACGAAAGGTATTTTAAATTCACTTCTTTCAACTAGAATTCTCAGTCGAGTTAATGCATCCATTGACAACATTTCGCATTTAATGACTCAATAAATGGAGTAAAGTTCTCAGTTTAATAAAAGCCTTCTTTCATTGAAATTAACCCGCTTTTCAAGTCTCGCAGTTGCCATTAAAGCTAGGCTATTTAAAGAACTTTTTAAATTGAAGTTTTATTGTAATTTCTCTTTTGGAATAAATGATAATGTTAAACTTTCTTTCAGATTCATTTTATTTTAAAGCAGTTGCTAGATTCAGGCATTATGTTGTAGCTATTAGTCAGGAGTAATGCGTCGACGAATCCCTGCAGTTGGATTTATCATTTAGATAAAATGTTACTTTTTTGGTTTGTTATTAAAATTTTGAATAAAGTATAAAGGTCACTGTTGGAAGATAAAGTGCTGCTGCTTGAATTTATTACAGTAAGGTACCATGATTAGTGGGAGTAGTCTCATTCAAATTTTTTCACATAATCTCTAGAAAATGTTATTTCCGGAAACCCCGGGAAAAAAATATATAACTTGGGAAAGGCAAAGAACGCCTTATATTGCATTAGCGTACAATAGTTACAAAATATTAACCATTGGTGTGAATCTAGAGTTTTTAGGGGGGGCGCTGTGGCCTTGTGGTAATGTGAGCTGTTGGGTTTCAGAATCGATACCTAATTCCACCGTAGAACCATCGTGTAAGGAGGTTTGTCGCATGTCAAATCCATTTGTCAAACATTCTCCCGCTGGTGTGGTGTGAAGAGGCTGGTGCCGGCTCTGGTCACGTCCTCGCCATCTGACCTCATTTCAAAACTACGAGGCCCGTCCCAATATAGACCTAGTGAAGCTTTAGAAGGAGACGTTCATATAATTAAATTAAATTAGAATTTTTAGTGAATTTGTTGTGTGATCCTTGGCGAGTTTTTTTTTGGCGATTAATTACTGGTAGGCGGTTAATAGTATCCGACAAATCGAATTTTTTCAGACACATTTTTTTATCTGATTGAGACTAAAATTTAACACTGAATTATAATGGTAGTAACATGATATATTTAACGCATTGAGTTTTTTTAGCTATAACGTTTATATGCGCAAGTACAGATTGGCAAACGGTCTATTCCTAGTTGGATTTGTCTCAGAATTTGATAGGTGTCTACAATGTACATGTTAAATCTCTGTACCAAACTTTACCAATATAACTGTCTTCGTTTTATAGTTATCATGATAGCTTATAACCGAACAATCAGACAGATAGACTTCCTCTGTGTGGATTTTGTAAAATCTATCGATTTGGGATAAAAATCATGTATCAAATTTCATCCATCTAGCTCAAAGCTTTTTTGAATTGCCTTTATCACAGACAGACTAATGGATGGGTCGACCGACAGACTTAATTTCAAAAATTTGTTTTTCGAATTCTAAGTGTTCTGAACGTAAAAATTCGTCAAAATTTCGAGTTCGAAAATTTTTGACGATTAAAATACTTTCTCCATATTTCGTATAAAAAAAGGTTTAAAAAATAAAACATCTAAAGACTTACGTTTTTTTTAACCATGGTTTTGACTAGAAAATACTTCACTGGAAGGATTTTTAATAAACTATTCTCATTTTCCTGCGGGGTTTTTCGTTTTCCTTTGACCTAAACATATCTTAAACATCGGATAACGCAATCAAATATCCTCGAGCGACCAAGCCTCGAGGAAGAATTGGTGAAAGGATAAGGGAGTGACCTAGAAAATTGACTGAGTTTATAAATTTGCCCATTTTCCAGAAAAGTCACCGTTGAACTTTCCACGACACCGAAAAATTTAATGACGAGCGCCCCACATTCTAACAAGTGACAAGTTCACCTTCCGCCTTCAAAATCGAGGTGTTTTCCTTTTTCTTACGCTGAAAAAGGGGAGGGTGAAGCTTCCACCTGTTATTTTTAACTCTGAAACTTCATACAAGAGTGTGCCGTCACTGCTTCCGTTGTTGGTGTTGAGGACACTTATTTTATATTTGTCCTTTTTTTTTTTTACTTCCCCCTTCTGACCACGCTGGAAAAAAAATTAGTTCGACTTTTTTTTAAACGAGACCCATTTCCTTGTTTTATCTTGAGACTTCTGGTTATGGAAGTGACTGGAGAAATTGGGTCGAGTGGCTTAATAGGAAAGGAGAGAGAGAGAAATTCTTTGTTATTAACTCAGATAGTGTAATATTTATGACATAGATGTCCGGTTCGTTATCTGCTAAGGAATATGAACAATGAGAATGTGAGCATACTCTTTGATCTCTTACTAGGCCACTACATTCACGAAATTTGTAGATGCGCATTCCGCTACTAAGGGCCACTTATGATAAAATGAAAACTGGATTTCTTTATACATCTAAAAAAAGTCCACGTTTTTTTTGTTGTTTTGTTGTTGTTGTTGTTCCTTGTTTTTTTTTTTTTTTTTCTTTTTCAATTCAAACGATTTTTTAATGATATCTTCTTTCCGATTCAGGGTGAGGTAAATTAAGTGTTTAACTTTAAAAAAATACATAATTTACCCTGCATTAAATTTCTGGATGAAAGTTAAACCGGGACGTAAGAATTTAAGTTTTAGCTAAAAAAATGAAGTATGCTCAAGGATATTGACTCAATCATTTTTTTCCAAAAGAAAAAAAAAAGGAAAATATAATCGTACGCATTTAAAATACCAATTTATCTAGCACAACTATAATTTTTAGTGGAAATTTTTATTTTTATTAATTAAAGAATTAAAGTCTTAAAAAATTTCTTTTTTTCTTAGCTTTTGGAATTATAAATTACATTTATTTTCGGCACATAAATTGCGTATATTTTTAAGACGTGGGAATCCACCTTTATTATTATTTTAGAATGGCAATTGTCTGTCTACGGATATTGCAAAATCAAATTAAAATAAAGCTGTTGCCCTTGAAATATATGTGAACTGGAATCATAAACAGCGGAAACATGAAGCGCACATTTTAAATAATTGTTTTGTTGATCTAAAATATTTCATCATATTATTCGAACAAATACCTGAAAGCTTCTTAGAAATATTAATCATCTTATTGACTCTCGAATCGATTGATTAATTGCGATTTCAAGCGCAAGAATCCAATTTGGTATGGTGTAAAGACTGGAAGTTTTTTCTGTGAAGCTAAGTGCTCTTTTATGACTTCTTTTTCTTGTGTACAGCCGACCAACCTACCTCTACTGAATGAAGCATTATCGATAGGATTTACTCTTAGATGACTATCACTTTTTTTCTTCTATATTTGGTGATTGTGATAAAAGGAAAGATGGATAGTTAAAGAGTGAAATGATGCAATAACGTACTTGAAGAAAGGAAAATGATTTTCCTTTTTATTGCAAATCATTGTCTATTTTTGACGTTCCATAATTTGTTCCAAATTTTAGTTGCTTATCACTTTTATTGCTTATACTATCATTTTAATCGTAAATCTTTTAATCTTTAGTCTTATTGGCCACATTATATATATATATATATATATATATATATATATATATATATATATACTATTTTTTCTGAGAAAAAAATTATGATTGCATTGAATTACCCAAGTAAATTGCAATACGTGAAAATTATTCAAATTTTGAAATTGCTTTATTGTTCTTCAAAAACAATTTGAGAAATATGGCCCTAGTGCTACTGGACTTCTATTCTATTTAAGATGGTGTTACTCATATCTTCTTATTGGTGAACTGATTCTTTAATTTAGTTTTTTTTATCTATAAATTGAGCTTTATGTGAGAAAGAAAATTGCCAAGCTTTGTTTATTATTTTGAAATAGCTTTATTGTTCTTCACAAATATTTTAAGAAATATGGCCCTAGTGTTACCAGACTTTGATTCTATTTAAGATTGTTGTACTAATATCTTCTCATTGGTAAATTATGTCTTTAATTTTGTTTCCATATCTACAAATTGAGTTTTATGTTAGAAAGAAAATGTTCAAGTTTGTTTGTCTGTTTGTTATTCTGAAATTGATTTATTGTTCTTCAAAAACGATTTAAGAAATATGGTCCTAGTGTTACCAGACTTCGATTCTATTTAAGATGGTGTTACTAATATCTTCTCAATTGTAAACTGATTCTTTAATTTAGTTTTCTTATCAACAAATTGACCTTTATGTGAGAAAAAAAATTGCCAAGTTTGTTTATTTGATAGCATACAAATAATCAATATATTAATTTTCTACTTCATCTAAAATATAATGAGCGGCGATAATGTATTTTCTGGATTTATGTGAAATTTTTGTGAATAGCAGATGATCCGGTGAATTGTGGAACCTTTAAGAATATACAGAAAACATTTTTCATTTTGGCATCTTGACCAAATTGATTCTTGATTCAAAGAAATATTTTTGAAGACAGTTAATCAACCATTTTGGGGCAAAATAACAAATAAATTGTATGTAAAAAAAGCTGAAATAATATTATGTTTCTCATAAGCTGAATAGTATTTTATTTCTCTTATTTCAAGGGAAATGAAAAAGAAGATAAAAAGGAAATGATTGGCACTTTCTTTAAGAAATTTACACACAAAAAAGAGAGTAAATATTCCCAAAAAATAAATTATTTTAAATTAATGAAATATAAGACTATCTGAAGAATAAACAGCGTGACGTGTTTAAAAAATATCTTCGCCTTCTTAGCTTTATACTATTTTATTTGGGAATTTATCTTTCTCCCCCCCCCCCCCGCGTCATCCATTTTTTTTTATCAGCATTCTTATTTTGTTTACAAATTGCTTCAGCCTGTAAAATTAATAAAAAGTGGTGAGACAGAAAAAAAAATTCTTAAAAATGCTAATGCTTTCTAAATGTGTTTTTATAATATAAAATTCCGTTTCAAGACACGCATTACAGGATTTTTTTTAAATAAAATATCATAACGTCTGTCTGATTTCTTATGATATAGTTTTAATTTTACTGAGTGCAATATTATTTAATGATTAATTTTTTTTGAAAATTTTGATTTAATATCTATGAAAATGTTGTTTAATATCTTAATGTGATTTGAAAATTTATTATTCGATTTTTATTAAACGACATTTTTAAATTAATGTTTATTGAAAATTGTATTCATTATTCTTTTTATAAAGTCTTATTTTTTAACAAACTTTTATCCGACATGTACATTTTTTGCAGTTATTTAATTTTGCTAAAACTTTCAGTAAACCTAGTTCTGAATTTATTTTTTAATTATCTTTTAAATTTTTTAAAGACATATCATTTTTTTCTTTATATATTGTATTAAAAACATTATTTTTTCTATATTTTTTATAATGGGCATAATATTTTCAAAGATATGACTGCCTTTTTTCACAAGCGTTTCATTCAAAATTAAAGTTATTAATTTTTCTGAACGTTTCCCAAAGATGACGTGGAGTTGAAAGATTGTATATAAAAAAATCTTTTTAAATTGTTCTGCCGAGTTATTGTAAGTATGCCTTTAAATTAAACAGTATAAAATATCTTCAGCTGTATACTGATTCATTTAAAGTATTCTATCTCTTGATCTTGGTAATTCGAAGTTTTGACCTTGGTTTTCGAAGTTTTGACCTTCTTCCTGTAAATGCAACTAAAGCGATAATTTAACACATGCACACACACACAAAAAACCTTTTAACATTGTTTTACCGATTAATAGTAACCATGATTTTAAATTAAAAAACAGTCAGTATAAAACTTCAGCTGCATACTGATTCATTTAAAGTATCCTATCTCTTGATCTTGGTCACTGAGAGCATGGTTTTCGAAGTTTTGACCTGCTTCCTGTAAATGCAACAAAAGCGATGATTTAGATACCAATAAAGATTTCAAAACATTTTTACTGTAAATTGGAGTTGATGTAAGGACGATCGTCCGGTAACTTCAAAACAATAACATTTCCTATTATTGGATCCTTATAGGCTACTAGAGCTAGCTTTCCACCTGCCCTGAAGCATCTTTCAACAACCGTTATCGGGGATTCAAGGTCAGCGTTCACTCATGTCTCCCATCCGAGACAAATGATAACTTAGGAAAAACAAAATTTACTTCGCCCACTTACGAAATGCAAAATTGCAGGAGTTATTTTGTTCGCCTGTGGTATTTGCTCTTTTTTACGTATGTTATTATTATTTTGCTTCACTTTCTCTCTTCTTTTTTTATTTTTTTAATTCGTGCCTTTTTTTTCCCCATCCTCTTTTCCCCCCAAGCAAAACAAACAGGAGTTCGGCATGTTTAGATTGCTTCTCACATAAAAATGTTCTGTCAAACTCGGTGGTATTTCTTTTCTTTATTTGTTTTCGTTCTTTTTCCCCGTTTGACAGATCGTTGGTATCTCAGTCTTTCCAAACAAAAACATGAAAGAAGATGCTCGATTTTTTTTAATTGCTTAATAACCGAGGAAGAAAAATCAGAAAGTTATCTATTTCTTTTGGAATGCGTGTGCGTGGATACCAACTCTGTGATTGCTCTGTCCTTCCACGTTTTTTTCGGCAAGGGAAACAATTATTTTATTTGTCTCTGATTCTCTTATCTCATTTGTCATATCTATAATTTTCTTCACGTTTTCGAAAAAGAAAGAAAAAAAGAAAAGAAATATCCATCGCTAACAAAAAATTTGTTTTTGATAATTCATTTACGCTTATTTGTCGAAATTATCTTCATTCTTCAATTTGTTACAAATTTTAATTTGTTTGTTTGCTTTTTTATTAAAAATATATAATTAATCCTTCTTGAATCGAGCCTCAACTGATAATAAACTCAAAAACATGGTAAAAAAAATTATAATTACGTTTAAGAAATTCTGGATATTGGAATTTGAAAAGTTAAGGATTATAATGTACATTTAAAATTTTCTTATCTCGGGATAAAATTAATGAAGACAAATTAAACAAATAAATGCTGCAAATAAGTTTTTCTACAATTATTATCATCAAAAACTAATGGTCGTATACCATGATGTGATAATACCTGACATTTTAATAACACAGTATAAAATAGTACGGTATAAAAAGAATGATTATTTTTTAAAAAATTCTCAATATTGTGATTTGATAACTTAGGGCTAACAATGCACATATAAAATTATCTTATAGCATGATAAAATCAAAGAAAGATGAATAAAAAAAATAAATGCTAATAATTAGTTTTTCAGCTTTTATTAACAAAATCTAACGATCATAAAATCATTGTTTTGTAATTCCTGACATCTGAGCTAAATTAAAACGATAAAAGAATGTTTTTCTCAGACAAAAAATAGCAACACATTTCTTCCAAAAACAAAGTATCGAAATCGTTTGTTATTCTAACTGTTATTATTACTCTGGAACCTTTAAATATTTTTTTATAAATACAGATAGCTTTACTATTTTTTCATCAGATTTAAAACAAATAAATACCGCATCTTTATATCTCAGCTATTTATTTATTTGTATAATAAATCCGCATATTTCTCACCATATCTGTCCATTACACTTGATAAGGCAAAAGAGATAAGACAGAAATCTAAATGGGAAGATTTTTGTTTTTCTTTTCAGGATGATAAAATCAAATCAGTAGCAAAGTTTTGAAAACCTCTTAAGTGATTTCATTCCTAATTAAAGTGTTTCCAAGAATTATTATGAGTTATTTTTATATGTAAAATTATCTAGAAAAATAAGCTCTTGTTTTTTTTTTTCTTTCTTTCTTTTTATTATTATTATTGGTTTCCCTTTGTCAGTCTATTTTAATTAAAAAGAACGCTGATAGTTCAAAATTTTGAAAAATTTCGCTTTGGATCTTTATGAATTATTTTATATGGAAGATTTTCAAATTAATTATGAAAATTTAATTTCTTATTAGAAGCAAAGAGAGAGATTGTTAGAAAGTGACTTTCAAATTTTTTATTAAAATGTAGCCGTGTGAAAAAATTCCTAATGAAACGAGAAAGAAAATTCACTGAGGCATTAGAAATTAAAACAAATACTGTTTTGAAAGTAACTTAAAAGTATTTCTTGGATGCGTGTGTGTGCGTGCGTGCGTGCCTGTGCATGTATCACAATAAAGATTTTTTTTCTGCTTCTAAAATAAATTTAGGAGTTTACTTCTGACAATCGCTGACCAATTGTGATCCATTTTTCTTTTTAGATTAAATCACGTCAAATAAAGCCAACCTTTATAAATTTCAATGACTTAATAACTATGCATTCTATTTCATAAACTATTTATTGAATATGTTTCCCTCCCTCAAAATTTTTATTAACGCAAAACGCTATTATATTTAGACATATCTACTCTAAAATGATCGCATGCACACACACACACACACACATACATATATATATATATATTCTTCACAAAAGGCCATATAATACTGGCCATTAAAGCAATTACATAAAATGTTGTATGTTTTGCCGTATGTTATTTTTAGTTTATGGCATTTCATTATAACAGTAAAATATACAAGTATTAAGTAATATCTTATATTTATATCGTGGCCTCTCAAAAACCTGTATTTGCGATCCCTGCTTGCGATTGCGTAATAAAATAAATTAAACAAACGAAATGAATGAAAGAGTATTATACTTAATAAATGTACTTAATACAACTTAATCAAGTACCTTTAATCAAATTTATTTTTTTAACTTATTTTGCTTAATAACATTAAAAAATCGGATATAAGAAATTTTTGATAAACCTTTTCCCGCACAATATCAATGGAACTCTATTTGGAGCCGCTATTTTAGATGGATTAAATATTTCCATTTCATCCAACCAAGATTAAATTTTGGATTGGATGGATTTATTTTCTTCTATTTAATCTAACGAAGATTACATTTTAGTTCGGAGAGAGTTTGGTTGGATTAAATTTTTCCATTTAACTCATTTTTAAACTATATGAGGGTTATTTCGAGAAAAGCATTGTAAATTTGATTGGATAATTAAATAACTAGTTCAATTTGTCCTTTCTATTAGAAGAAACAACCCGTAGTAAATGAATGCTAAATTATTTCTTTCTTTGGTATAAAAAAAACTCGTATATCTTTACTTATACTTTTCAACATTTTATAGAATGACAAGTGAAAAGTATGTATGTCAAGTCAAAAACACCTTATCATCTTCCTAAATTTCCTTATGACGGCAAAGTACTTTGACATGCTATAAAAATTACATCATCTTGTGTAACACATAATATCAAACATAAATTTTCCGTTGTTTTCAAAATGAAAAGGATGTATATGAGATATACGTTTTTTTTTTAAATAAATGTCGAGTTCACTTACCTTTAAATAATGTCATTTGAAAAATGAATTATTATCAAAATTTAGAAAGCTTTATACAGACTAATAATCTGGTGTACCAATAAGATTAAAGTGTTTTAAATTCCTTCTTTTTTACTTTAAGGTAAAAGTAGGAATTGACATTGTAGAAAATCATTAAAATTTGAGTTTTTTAGTTCAATATTTGAAGATTCTGAAATAAAATAAAATAGATAAAATTATAATGAATGGAAAGAAGCTAACTTATTGCAGTTACTGGATAAATGTTATTATCAGACTTTATTATATTCTTAATTAATTTATTAACTATGAAAAGTCTCATAAGCATTTTATTTCAAAGGTGCCCTTTTAATCCATCGCCACGACCCTGTTTAAGGGGGCTATTTATTGTTTAAAATTCTAATCTCTTAACTGAGTTACTTACGACGTGTCCTTACGACTCAAACAAGATGTTTACTTTGTCATATTTTAAAAGATTTTTATTATCTGAAATTCACAAAATCGTTTGGCTCTTCTAAATTATTCTACTAAGGCGGAAGAATGTACCGCACATGCTATGAATTTTCATTATCATTATTATCTAAGCAAAGCAAAACAAAAAAAGTAATATCAGATGAAAAAAAATCGTCTAATCTTTTTAAATTATCATCTAGTCTATTGTCAGCCTTCTATTTTAGTTTAAAGTTCAAGAATATTTTCAATAAAATAAAAATCTTCCAGGTAAATTTTTCTATATTATATAAAAAAAGAAAAGGAATTATGCAGGTAAATTTTAAAATATTATTTGTAGAAATTTAAAGTTGGTAATTACGTTACTTTTTAAAAATTTATTTATTTATTTATTTATTTTGGTATACGATTTTTTTAAATATTCAATACTCTTAAAGTTTTAACAGTTTTCTTTAAACAACCGTACGAATTTTATTTCTAAAATTAGTGTAATGATAAGTTACACAGATTTTTATACTGAGTTTGAATACTATTTTACATTTTTAGATGCTATTTTAATCGTTAAAATTTAATTAATTAAATTTAAGAAATTAAAATTTAATTTTAGACTTTTTGTCGGTATTTGATATAATAATTTCTTAATATATCCTGCTGTTCCTGAGGTAGAGAATCTCTTCATTTAGAAATTTTAACAATAATATAAAATAATAATTGTAGACTATAATTGTTCTAATGTTTCACAATTCGGAAAAAAGTTGTAGTTTATTGTCTGTCTTCTAATCATGTCTGAAGTTATAAAATATTCTCACTAAAACAGAGCTTTAAATAAATAATTAATAAAAACAGCTAAATTTTAATATATAATATACAGCAGGAGAATAATAATATGTTATATATATTAAATATACGTTTATGTATTATATTAAATATATATTTAATATATTGTATAAAAATTAAATATATTAAGCTAATGAACTAGAAAATATCTTCATTTAAAAATATTTTATTTTTTTCTAATGCTTCACAATGAGAAAATTGTTTTTTTTAATCTATTGTCTGTCTTTTAGAATTGTTTATTGTTCTAAAATATTCTCGATTAAATAAAAAACAGCAATCTAAATTTTAATATTCTAAATTATATAATATAAAAATAAATTTTATAACAGGTGGATATTAATGTTACATATATTAAATATACTTTTATATATTATATTAAATATTTTAAGCTCCTGAGATAGAGAATATCTTCATTTAGAATATTCTATATTATTCTAATGATTCCCAATGAGAATTTTTTTTGGTCTATTGTCTGTCTATTAGAATTGTTTAATGTTATAAAATATTCTCGATAAAATAAAAACCATCGAGCTAAATTTTAATATTATAAATTATATAAAATAATAAAAAATAAAAATTTTAGAAAACAGGAGGATATTAATGTTATATATATTAAATATACTTTTATATATTATATTAAATATATTAAGCTCCTGAGCTAGGGAATATCTTCATTTAGAATATTCTATATTATTTTAATGCTTCACAATGAGAAAATTTTTTTTTGGTCTATTGTCTGTCTTTTAGAATTGTTTAATGATCTAAAATATTCTCGATAAGATAAAAAAACCCATCTAGCTAAATTTTAATATTATAAATTATATAAAATATATAAATATTTAAAATAATATAAATTTTATAAAACAAGAGGATATTAATGTTATATATATTAAATATACTTTTATATATTATATTAAATATATTAAGCTCCTGAGCTAGAGAATATTTTATATTATTCCAATGCTTCACAATGTGGAAAAAACTTTTTTGTCTATTGTACTGTCTTTAAGAATTGTTTAATTAATGTTCTATGCTTGATAAAATAAAAACCATCTACCTAAATTTTAATTTTTTAAATTATATAAAATAATAAAAAATATAAATTTTATAAAACAGGAGGATAATAATATATTAAATATACTTTTACATATTATATTAAATATATATTTAATATACTATGCAAAACAGGTTGATTAATATATTATATAAAACAGGAATTATTGAGATAAATTTTAAAATATTATTGGTTTATTATTTGTTGTAAGTTTTAAGTAATACTTTTAATTCCTTTTGTGGAAAAGGGTAAGGGTTAGCAAAGAAAAATATGGACTGCAAATCGATTGTGACTTTTAAGAGGTTATGTGGAGCGGGATGTAGTTGCATCAATCGATAGAGTGTGGTGCCCGCCTTTGGGTCTCCGTCCAACGGTCACTGAACCTCTCAACCCTATTTCATTACGCCAATATCCATTTTATCAACTTTCATTCTGTCACCATTGTTTCTACACGACAAAGAAATGGAAATTCCCTTTCTTAATTTCAATTAGTGGTGTGACACAAGATGGCCGACTCTTAATTTCTTTTCCAGAGGCGAAGAGAAACGATGACCCAAATCTCTCTGATCTTTAAATATTCCAATCTCGTAGCTTCTCGGTTTGATTCATTAATTTCAGACCCCAGGGTTATTGTTTCCATTCTATTTCGTCATTAGAAATGCTCGCTCTCCGAGTGAAAATTGTTTTCGAACCTTTTTATTCCATTGTCGATTTCAGTCATGGATATTCCGGTTGAATATTAAAATTAGATTGTGAGAATTAATAGCAATTAGTGCCTAAATGGTTAGAATTATGAGTTTTATAAATTCTTTGATGTAAATTGTTTGTTTTGAGAATTCAATTCATTAGCTATTATTTCATTTGAATTAAAAACTGATGTTATCTAAAAAATAAATTATTAGTGTCATTAGTGTATTTTATTCAGTAAGATAAGTGAATTAGTCTAATCTTGAAAAAAAATTGTATATTAGTTTTTTTAAAAAAAACTTTCTTGCTTTTTATCAGAAAAGGTCGCATTTCTTAATTTGTACCTTCAGAAGGAAGTGCCTATAGAGAGCAGATGAGCAGATGAAAGCGTAAATGGCATCGAGTTGTAGCCAATGACTGCATTTACGAAATAAAACAAATTTACGAATTTGCTTTTTCAAAACTAATAAAGGCAACGATAAAGATTTTCCGAAAAAAACGTTTGTTCTTTTTTTTTTCTGCAGCTTATAAGTTAACTTAAATTTAAATAATGCTGTTGAGAGGAGTAGATTAAATACTAAGAGACTCGATGTGATTTAGGGCCCAAATTGAAGATTTTTCTTAATATCAAGGAAAATTCATTTATTCTTAACTCCAATACCAATATCAAATGTAAAGTTTAGTCTAGTTCAAATTGAGTGGTGTTTAATTAATTACTGATAGTTCAGTTTTCCAAGCGCATATTCAAATGCTTTTCATTCTTCAGCCTTAAATTATTAATTAATTTCGTTCTGTAAGATGTAGCTTAGCAGTTAATTAATATCTATTTCTGTAATAAATCTTCTTCCCGTTTTTCCCCCTTGCGCGGTAGGTGGAGTACTTATTATTATCGGCAGACTTTACATAAAAGGCAAGAGAAAAATAAAGAATCCCTAAATTAAAAAAAAATGTTCTTTGCGGTTGAATTAAAAGAGTTATTTAGCTAAATACGCTTTTATTTATTCAAAAAAAATGGCAATTTCTAATGTTACAGGCTTATTTTTAATTTTTACAGGCTGGCATAATTTTTTGAAGTATAAATTTCTGTAACTCTTTATTAATAATTAAACGTTTGTAATTCTAATTTATATTTATTATAAATATCGATTATTGTTACTAAAACATCACTACAGCGATAACAGTATTTGATATTGCATTAGTTTGAAAAGTAATGAATAACAAATAGAAATCCGCTAGTACAAATTTGTCAACTTTTGAGAGGGCCACAAAAAATTTAATCGCCAACAAGCATAATCCGTCCTTTACTATAGACACATCTTAAAATAAATTCCATGGATTCGCCCCATGTTTCCTAATCATTAGATTCGCCAAATTTCAAGGTCTTGGATTAGTTGTTGCAATTATTGTTTAGAATCCTCCGTTAGTTTCATATCCTGCCACAGTCCACTTATAATAATCAAAATTATGGTTCAGCGATCATATAACCCGCATGCTACATGAATTCGAACTCCAAAATCATGACCTTCTAAGCCAGGGGTTTTTGACCTTAGAGGTGTGCCTCCCTAGGCGAAGTGTGAGGTGCATCGTAAATACTCGTATTAGTTATGTCTTTATCGGTGCCATGATTAATTTGGGGGTGGACAGGATGTAAACAGTGAGTTTACTTTCAGGATGGGTATAAGGGAGAGGTCAATAACCTCTGAGGTAGTACGTCCGAGGAATTTGTAAGCACCACCTACATAAATTTTGGTATTCTGCCCTAAAGTAAGATATTTGCCTCGATCAACTTTCAGCTCTAATTGAGAGCCTGGTAAGGTGTGAATGATATTTGAACATAACCTCACGAATCTGAAACAGTTGTCATAAATATCCGTATTAGTCTTGTCTTTATTGAAGCTAGGACGGAGCTTAAATCACGGGATGAAGGAGTAGAGGGGAGCTCTGAGTTCCTTTTCAGAGCTGAGAAGGTTCAATAACTTTTGATGCGATACATGTTCAAAGAATTCAGAAAGAACACGTACACAGGATGTTCCAGTCAGAAACTGAGTCGGTAACAGCCGTCTTCAGCATCAAACGCAAGTCTGAAGAATCATTAGGTGCGAATTTTTCGGAAAAATGAAAACAGAAAAACGTAATTCCTTTTTTGTTTGCTTGTTTGTTTTTCGTTCTCACAGAGATCAGATCTAGAGATTCATCAAAATACCAAAATCGAGTTTTTTCTCTCTCTTTCTTTTCTTTTATTCTTCTTTTTTCGTTTACAATGCTTTTCCTTTATATAATACTTCGCATGCGGGCAAATGAAAAAAGACAAAAAAAAAGTTATATTTTTTGCAAAAGGTGAATAGAGATAATAAACCAAGCGGCACAAATGTAGTATAAGAAAAAGGAATTAATATAAATTACCCCAAAATAAATGTTTGATTCGTTTTGTAGATTATTGATCACGGGCGTTAAAGAAATTTAAATATAAATGCCATAATTGCCTTCTATTCATTTTTAATTTAAAATTGTTTGCTTGTACTCTATGAATTAAAGTTCAGGAACTTAATCTATGAAATCCTTAAATAGATAGCCTTGAATCTTGAATTCATAGATAAAAACAGAATATAATAAAATCAAACTAATAATGTATTTTTTAAAGGTTATATCTTGACTTATATTTAAATCAGTTGAGACTCTTCTTTTTTTGTCTTTTTTTTTTAAAAAAAATATCTATTTTTACTCTTTTTTTTAGCCTTATTTTTTTTAGATCTTGTTGTTTTTCTTGCTCTATAAAAACACATTGCGTTTTACTTCTGTATTTCTGTTATCGATAGCCGATCATCTTAGATGTTTAAGATTTCAGTAATCGCTGACCCGTTGATAAATCTGTTATTGTTCAAAGAATCCAGTGTCTCAGTTGAGCGTAAAAATATGTTGTTACATTAGATAAAAAAATAATTAGGAGCGTTTATTTTTAAAATATTAGGTTCATTAATTTTCCGAACCAAAGGCTTTTCATAACAAATTAGTGGCAAAGATTAGATTTAAAGTCACCTTTTAAAAATTATCTTAGCTATCCATCTTTACGAAACCATTTTCTAAGCTCAATCTCACTTATGGTGAAACACGAGAACGAGAAATGACTGCAACTCGAAACTGGAAAGAAAAACATGAAAGCAGAACAGAGAAATAAAAATAGGATGGAAATTAATGAAAGAGAAAACACCTCTTAAAAGGCTGATTACAAAAAAGAAATAAAAATGAGAAGAAAGTGGAAAGCTAGGGCTTTGAATGTGTGTCAAATCTATTATTTAGTTTTGCTAAATACTTTGGTAAACTAAAACGAAAATAAGTAGCGAAACCGTATGAACCCAATCAACTTAAACGATAAATGAGATCTGCGCTGTAAAAAAAAAATTATCAATTTATTTTGTAATAAATAATTCATGATTTTTCTCTTTGATGAAGAGACCACATCATAAAGTGAGCACGTTGTAAGTGTTTTATATACGGTGAATGTGTGTCATATTCTATTATTTAGTTTAGTTAAGGACTCCGGAAAGATAAAAAGAATATAACTTTCGAAGCCGTCTGCACCAATTCAACTCAAACTTTATATGAGTTCTACACTTTTTATTTTTTTTATTGAATTTTCGATCTATTTTGTAATGAATAGCTTATGATTTTTTCCTTCATTCAAGAAACCACATTATAAAGTAAGGACGTTGCAAACCTTTTATATACGGCGAATATATGTCATATTCTATTATTTAGTTTTGCTAAGGACCCCGAAAGATAAAATGAATATACTTGCGAAGCCGTCTGCACCCTTTCAACTCAAACGATATATGAGTTTTCCACTTTTTTTAAATTTTCAATCTATTTTGTAATGAATAACATGATTTTCTCCTTCAGTGAAGAAACCACATCATAAAGTAAAAATATTGTAAACCTTTTATATACGTTAAATGTATGTCATATTCTATCATTAAGTTTTGCTAAGTACTCAGTAAAAATAAAAAGAATATAACTAGTGAAAAAGTCTGCACCCAATTAGTTTAAAAGACATACAAGCTCTGCACTTTTTTACATTCTCAATCTATTTTTTTTAATGAATAATTGTTGAATTTTTCTTTCATTGAAGAAACCACATTATGAAGTAAGGATATTATACGCCTTTCATTCAACATGGCTTTTTGTTAGTTGTTTAAAGGAATTGATATGCAAATTATCAATTAAAAAGCATTGCTTATTATTTTGAAGCATACATATCAGAGATTCGTCAAATGTAGATTAAAATGGTACAAAGGCTTACTTATTTACTAAATAAAGCGGCATTGGAGCTGCAAATTTGCTGAAAGGCTTCGTCAATAACAATTCATTTTAACTAAATATTTAACGGGCCATATCGGCAGAGAGAACAGTGCTAATATAGGCTAACATTCCAATTATCACGTCTTGATCCCCTATAAATGCATTCTAACTATGCGTTTCAAATAATCTCTCTCTCTAGTATATAATTTATTGCTATGACTGAACATGAAATATATCAGAATACGAATTTCATTTCTCTCGTCAATTTCCATTTCTAAAACTACATGAACGTAATAAGAAAATATATATACAAGGTTGGTTTCGGGTTTTCAATCCCAGTTGCCTAAGTGAAACATTAAGCTGCTAGCTAGTGGTAATTCGGAGTTTCGCTAACTTTTTTTTTTCACTTCCTACTAATATTTCACACTCTCCCTATGTATAAACATTAAATTGTCATAATAAATTAATATAATAAATACTCTTAGTTAAATACATTTTATTCATCCGCTCAAGCTCAAATAAAATATTAAAATGATATCTGTTATATTTCAATATATCACGTCAGAACATAATTTCTTCGTACTCGTGCAAGTTAAATTACATTTTTATTCATTTTAACTGTTTCATTGAATTAGTAACTTTAGTATTACAAACGATAAAAAAACTTTGTCTTGCATTTATTGTTTAAAAAAATATCACCTTTCCTATTTATTTCATTTGATACAATCACGTCTCGAAATTGCATTTTTCTAGGTTTTATTTGCTGCAATAATTAACTTATTTTTTTCAATCAGAGCTTTTGTTAATGCAATGGCAACAAGTTATTAAAAGCTGAGTTTTTGAGATGCACGTGCAGATAATAAAATTTTTATTGTTCGCCTATTGAATTTTTGACTTTTCGCCTACTGATTTTTGTGGATGCCAAAAACCCCAACCCAAAAACAACGCCAAGTTCTGACATGATAATATTTTTAAATGATATTTAAATTCAAAGGGAGCACAATTTTAACTACCCAACACCATCAGGTTAATTCCATAACATTTGCTTCAGCAGATATAACTGAATCTCATTCCACAAATCGTACAGTTTTATTATTATTATTATCGGGTTTTAACTCCACTATCATCCAGTGAAGCTACCTGGAACGTTTCCAGGTGCTTTTCGATGTATAAGGGTTTTTTTATTGATTTTATCGACACTTTTGAAGTCTCGACACCGTCTGGCATATGAATTTCGAATAATTTGATTAAAAGATGTATTCATTCAAAACTGAATGGCATTTCATATAAAACAAAAAAATAATAAACATATGTTGATTGTGTAGCAATCCATGCATGCCAAAATCACATTTTTATAACATTTTGCAGTTTCTTACATTTAAAAAATTTCTTATTATAATTTTTATGCAACTGAGTACCCAAGAATAATTTTTTTTCATCCCATTATTCCCACCACCTGTTACTGAGACAGAATTCTTCGTAAAATCGTTTACATGTACAGTTAAAATTTGTTAGTTATTTTTTTATCGAAAAGTTCAATTTAATTAAGCTTAGTTAGAAAACTTAAACATAGTTTAGTTAAGACACCCAAGAAAAGTTGAGGCTCTTGACTTTTGACTTTCCTAGAAAAAGGAAAAGTTCTACCTAAAGTGATTTAATCGATGCACGGCGCGCATCGATTTTAATAATGGGTATTTGACCTCTTAGGATATTCAAGTTAAATCTCCAGACGTCACTAAACCATTTTGACGTCAATTATCGTGGAGATACTTAGATAAGTTTTTAGCATTATTCTTTGCTATAATGTTTCTCTTCGCGATATGTTTAAGCCACTTAGTCGATAAATTTTAATGTATTTAAATAAGATCAGATCAGAATAAAGAAAGAATAATTTAAATAAGACAGAAATAAAGACACTTATATCCCTTCCGACTTAGCTAAAAGTAAAGTAAATTTGACAAAGTTAAATTTGGCAAAGTAAGTAACGCTTGATTCGAATTTGAATTCGAATTAATTGAATTCGTACGTGAATTTGGATTAATTAAATTTGAACTTGAGATTTTGACGAATCGTCATGTTTTAGATCTCCCTGATTTCGAAAAACACATTTTTGGAAAATATGTTTTACCTAAACGAATAAAATTTGGTATACTGTCTTAACACAAAATCTGTATATTTCTATCAAATTTTGGGAAAATCAATTGAGAGGAAGTCTGTTTGTCCGGCTGTTCAAAACAGGATAACTATAAAATTAAGATGGATAAAATTCGGTTCACAGATTCGGCATCAATATTGTAGTCACCAATCGAATTTTCAGCCAAATCTAACGAAGCTGAAATGTTTGTAGATCTGTACTTTCAGAAGCATGTAAACGTAATGACTTTAATATATCAAATTTGATATGATTTTGTAACTGCAACTGTGCTTCTGTTTCAAATTTTGATTTCAGTCGGTTGGGGTGAAACGCATCTGAAATACTATATCACTTCTATATTAGAATATGCGAGAAGGTTTTGAAAATCCCGCTGGTTCAAAAGAGCAATTTTGCATTCTTTTGAAAAAAATAATGATAAAAGGTACAATAAGCCCAGTAACATTATGTTCAAAATCAGAAAGAAAAATAATAAAACGATAAAGAATTTTTTTTCGCACGAAAAGAATTTTAACGTAATTAAATAAAATAATTTTTCTCCCTGGTAATATGTGTATTATTAGAATAATTCTAATTGTGCTTCTGTTTCAAATTTTGATTTCAGTCGGTTGGGGAGAATCATGTCTGAAGTCCTATATCATTTTTATAAGAATATGCGAGAAGGTTTTGAGAATACCACCCCAGCTGGTTCAAAACAGCAATTTTGCTTTCTTTTGAAAAAAAATAATGATAAAAGGTGCAATAAGTTCAGCAACATTATGTTCAAAATCAGAAACAAAAATAATAAAGAATTTTTCTTCGCACTAAAAGAATCTTAAAGTAATTAAATAAAATAATTTTTCGCTCTCGTAATCTGTGTATCATTAGAATAATTCTAATTGTGCTTCTGTTTCAAATTTTGATTTCAGTCGGTTGGGGAGAAACGCGTCTAAAATACAAAATCACCTTTAATAGAGAGTATGTGAGAAAGTTTTGGGAATACCACCCCCAATGGTTTAAAGCTTCTATTTAGCTTTCTTTTAGCAAAAATTTATGATAAAAGGTACAATAAGCCCAGTAACATTATGCTCAAAATCAGAAACAAAAATAAAGAATTTTCCCTCACATTAAAAGAATCTTAACTAATTAAATAAAATATTTTTTTCTCTCGTAATCTGTGTATCACTAGAATAATTTTAAACTACTACAGTGTTTGAGACTCCATTCTTTGCTATATTCCATTTGAGTATTGGATGGCACATGTTAAATCTGTTGTCGTCACTAAGTCCTCTATGTCGACAATAATACCACTAGGGTACAGAGTCAGATATGATCGTTCTCTGTTCCAGATCTTAATTACGATCTGTGGATGAATGAATGAAACGCATGAGTGATGTCACCCCCAGTAAAAATGGCTGTGATGTGTGTGTAACTAAGTCGTACTCTTGGCCCTAGTTGGCGCTACTGAAAAACAAGAGACACTCCTTTCGGCTTAAATCGCTGACAGATCTGTCAGCGGGCTTGTATAGTACCATAAGTAACAACAACAACAACAATTATTTGCTATTTCATTTGCCTAGTTGGTCTAATGGTTATGTATCAGCTTCGGAACCAGTTGGTTCCAGACTATCTCTCTCTCCGATTTTTATTAAACTTTTGTCTTATAATGGGTTAAGTATGCTATTCTTCGGCATCGAAAATCTAACATGCAATTCTTGGTATGGCTCGAAATGTTGAAGCGATGGGTCCTGGTTCGATTGTTGCACTCACCATCTAACTTTGAATGAAAGTAGCGAGACCGATTCCAAAATGGCTGTCATAATGTTTCAACACTGGCTACTAATTGTGTATTTATTTTATTAATATATCTTAGTTCTTAATTATCGCTAGGGTTGTCATGCTATCTGTAAATGGTAGCTACTATTAAATATTTAAAAAAAAGTAAAAAGAATGTTTTTTAATTTATTTTTTAAAAAACTAATCGAAAACAGAGTTTCTGAAGTGTTTTCGAATCACGCGGAATTTATTTTCTTTCCTTACTTTGATAGAATTAGTAAATAAAAAAATCGAAATAAAACCATTCATCTTTTGTGTCACTAATTAGTGTTTCTATAATCTTCAAAAAGAAGTTGAAAATTAGAGAATTACGAAAGATAAAGTTAATTAAAGAGATAAAGTCTAATCGTTAAGTAAGAAATAGCTTTTATTCGTTTCACAACTTATATATTTTTTCTTTTTAAATTTAAAAAGAAAATGCTTGTTAGTTTTTTTCTCTAAAAATAATGCGAACAGTGATATTATTGTGTGAATCACATCAGAATTTCGCAAATCTTTATATAAAACAGAGCATATAAACATTTATTAACAGGTAGAAAAATTATTTACAGATTGGTTAATTAATTAGACATTATTAACAGATAGATTAATAGAAAGACAATTCTGGTTGTGCTTTTATCGTTTTTGAATGCTATTTGATATTTCGCATTTTTGGTATTTATGTGCGATTTAAAAAAGAAAAAAAAAGAATATTTTTAGTACTATATTTCTTCTATTTAAAATTATTAATTCTTAATTGATTATTTTGTCTATTATCAATTCTTAATTGATTATTTTGACTATTATCAATTCTTAACTGATATGTTTGCATTGTATGTACACTATGTTTGATGAAAAAATTTAATAAAATAGGAACTGCAATACCATTTAAACGTTTGATAGTTACATAAATACGATATCAGTATCCATTATCCATTTTTTCACCGCCTCTAACGCTGAGTCTAAATAAATCTCATCCGTTTGTCATCAGCCTCTTAGACTATCGATATATCGTCTCCGTGGCCAAATGAATAGTATTTATTTGATAAAATATGAGGTTACTGTGTTACTCGAAGAAACTTGAGCTTTCCTATCATTAATGAATTTCTTAGAAGCTATCATCTTTGCACTGTTTATCCACACGATAACAGAATAGCATGAGATTCTGTCGTATCTTCTCGAGTGGGAAATGTGCTCTGAGAGCCTGTTTTCATTCTACTTAGGATGCTGAGCATATTCATCTTTTTTCTATGATGACTGAATTTATTTTCATCATAAATTACTATGACAAGTGTAGGAAATATGTACTATTTGATGAATAGATGAAAAAAAGCTGATTTAAATAGTCAGTAAATTATCTTATGGAGTGGTGAGGTTATTGATTACTTACAGAAATAAATACAGGTATATTAGATATCGTATTTTATACTAACAAAATTCGTGTTTTACATTCTTTCGTCGGAGTTACTTGATTGATTATTCAACCGTCTCTTTTTCTTTCTTTCGCGAATGCAAATCTATTAAACCTTGAGAATAGTTTTGTGTGTCATTTCCAAATTATATTCGTATGATAATATGAAACGTACTTTTCAAGAATAAAGTATTTAGTTTTCAAATACTAAATCACTGATGAAGTAGTAATCATTTTTTTTTCTCCTTTCATCTGAAAATTCCTGTTTTATTCTTATTTTGTGATGTGTCATAACAATCAATTAGTAGCACTAATTGGTACGTTGAAGTTTTAACTTTTTCCAGTTAACTATTTTAATAATAAAAATGATTATCGTCTTATGAATATGGAAGAATGTAATATAGATTCGTTTAATATATGGCTTTAATTTGGAATCAAAGAAGTGAAATAGATGTAGGTATAACTGTTTGTATAATAAGTGAGTGACGCTAGTAATTTTCACTCAGAATGCGTTCTTTTTAATCGTTTAAAGTTGAGGCTATCTACAGTCTATTGCTATGAACTAAGATTCAGTACATGTTTTAATAGCTCCTGTTTTTCAATAATTTCCAGCAGTTTTAAATAGCTATTGCCAAAATAATGTTTGCTTTCCAAGTATGTATTTACCTTGCTTTATGAGTGACATTTTATTATTATTATTATTGTTGTTGTTGTTGTTATTATTATTATTATTATTATACTTAAATAATTAAGTTTTTGAAAAAAATTTAAAGTCCCTATTCCATGAAAGGACTGGGCACACAGGTTAAGAATCATTGTATGCATATGATTTATTCATAATTTTTTTTTTTCATTTTCCTTACAAACTGATTGCTTTCATACTCTAAAAATTATGATTCCTTTCAGAAACCGCCCAGAAAAATGGTTGAGTCGGGGCTTGCCAACGGTGCAGAGACTGCAGACATGGACGATGTGCGGACCCCTTTAGCTACTAAAATTCCAGCTGCAACTAATGGAAACGGATGTTATGCTAATGGACATCGATCAAAAGGGGTAGCTAACGGTCATGTTGAAGGCGAAAGCAACAATAAAGTGTGCAAGTATGTGGACACTGATATCATGGAAGGCACTGACTGTGGAATTTGGTCTTTCAGGCCAAGCTGGCTCCAACCTTTCGCCAATAAAAAGGCCTTTCTCATAGTTTTCTGTCTTACAAGCGTCCTCCAGGGAATGTACTACACCTATTTTGTAAGTGTCTTAACCACCATTGAGAAACTGTTCCAGATCCAAAGCAAGACTACGGGTATCATTATGTCTGCGACTGAGATCGGACAAATTGGTGGGGCTCTCCTGTTGACCTATTATGGTGGTCAAGGTCATCGTCCGAAATGGATAGCCTGCGGTATGTTGGTTTTTGCAGCTGCATCTATACTTTGCTCAACACCACATTTCCTGTTCGGAAGTGGCGAGGAATTTGCGGGTAACAGTTTAGAAGTGACAAACGCTTCAACGTACAAGATGCGTGAACTTAACGCGAGACTGTGCCATGACATGTCACGTTACACGAGAAATGCCAGTTTACCTTCAACAAAAAAAGCAAAGTCAGAACCATCCAAAATGGTAGCGCCTCGTGATATACCTTCCAGTGCCGATCTCAAACCGTTGGAAAACTTCACGGATGAAGCAGATGTGGAACTCGTCTCTATAGCTCCTTTCTACAAAGGACGCATCCAAACAAAATGTGATTCACCTGACAACACTGCCTACCAAAATCGTGTCCGGAATGCTGTGCTTTCCGTCTTCTTTGTTAGTCTTCTGTTTATAGGAATTGGAGCAACGGCCGTCTACACTCTTGGAATACCATACATCGACGATAATGTCGCTACGAGAGAATCGCCGTTATATTTTGGTAAGAATTCTTCCTTTTCTTTTCTACTAAACTTCCTTCAAATATTGTATCATTCTAAAAAAGATCCATTCACACCTATTAAATTAAAATATCGGAAACCTTATGTTCCAGATTAATAAGAACAATCCCAATATTTGACTTTGTCCCGTATTGAAAAGCTTTCTTGACTTGATCGGAATTTAACAACACATTCTCGATTCTGTCAATTTTTTAAAAATCGTAAATATATCATATAAAATTTTTATAAAAATGTTAAATTTTTAAGAAATTAGATTAAAAATTAAATTTTAATTCTTAACATTTTCTTACGCATAAAAATGTACGGAATACCATACATCGACGATAATGTCGCTACTAGAGAAGGGCCGTTATATTTTGCTAAGAATTCTTCCTTTTGTTTTCGACTAAACTTCCTTCAAATATTGTATCTTTCTGAAAAAGATCCATTCACATCTTTTAAGTTAAAATATTGTGACTTTATGTTCCAGATCAATAAGAACAATCCCAATTTTTGACCTCTTGTCCCGGATTGAAAAGCTTTCTCAATTTGTCCACAATTTAATTACACATTCCCGATACTGTCAATTCTTTTTTTAAAATCGTAAATAAATCGTAATCAAAAGTTTATAAAATATGTTAAATTTTTAAGAAATTAGATTAAAAATTAAATTTTAATTCTTAACATTTTTTGCGTGTAAAAATGTACAGATTACATTCTTGGATTTGTCGGAGCGTCTGATCACATTAGGAAAGTATTGTCTTTCGATTCTTTTATTTCATATTCGAATTAAATGCATCGAATTGTCACACTCTTACTTACAAAAAAAAATATCTCACGTTGTAAAACGATTGATTGTACTTGACTACTCTAACCTTGGCTTTTGGAAAATTCTCTCAATCAACTTTTAGAATACAAAGAATATCGTTACATTAATATGGACTCTTAACTTGAATCAACTTGGATAACAAAATATATTGCAGATACTATTTTACCTCTTTTCTGAATTTTAATTGCTTTAGGATTGTTAATTTAATTATTAATTATAGTTTTTAATTGTTGATTTTAAAATAGTCTTCTTAGATTCATGATATTTTTTTTATTTCATTTATTTATATAAGTATATTTTTTTTTTGTATTTTTCCTGTATCTTTTACACCTTCTTTTAACCAATATCCTGGAATCCAGATCTTCCAGGATTAAATCTCAAAAAATTTAGTTACAATGGTAAACAACAAAAAAAATTAAATTAAATATCAGAAAATTTTGTCACATTGGTAAACAATCCTTATACATGCCGCAAATTCTCTTTCTTTTCTTTGAATTAAAATCAGGAACAAAATACAAATAAACTTACTTAGGAATATTTTTTATTAGTATAATGATAGCATACTAATCTCTAAGTGGAAAATTAATCACAAATTATGTCAAAAATAAATCCATTATTTACGATTGAACAATATTAGCAAAATTTAAAATTCCATAAAAATACTTTTTTCTATTATTATATTACAATTGCTGAATGAATAATTCATGAATAAAGGAAAAAAAATCGTTTTCATCAATTAAAAATCGTCTGCGCCGTTCCTGGTTAAAAAGCCATAAATTGTACTACTAATACTCAGTATCAATTTCTTGCTGTTGCAATACAACACTCATACACTTAGTGATAGTAATCTGATGAGCAGTTTTTCATTTTGCATTCAATACAGTGTCATATCTGTTTATAATTAATAGAATGTATCTCAATGTAACAAGGATAAGTATCACAAAGAAAGTTGCTGTTAGCGACGGGATATAATTGACGATGTCAGATGTTTCATGATAAGTCAACGTCAAGATCGTCAAATAATAATGATGAAAAATGATCAAGTTAAGCTGCTTTGAAATCCGTCTTCATTTACATTTGAAGTTAGGGAAATGCATTAATGCTGAGATAAGATTTTCTTCTTCGACAATCGTGCAAATAAATTCAAAGAGAAGATTCGATGTAGCATCACATCTTATCAATTTTTATGCGGTCTGATTCTTATTTTTTTTATCCCCTGATTCTCTCACTAAATTGACTAAATTGATAAAAAAAATATTTAAAATTCGTAGAATTATTTTTAGCTTTGTTGTTACTTAACTATTTTTAATAAATTCTTTTATTATTGCTACTTATGAGGAACAAAATAAGAATATAACAAAAATTGCAAAGTTCAGAATGAAATGTCGACTTAATAAATTGTTGAAAAATGTCTCGTCTGCTCAATTGACTTAATTTAATGAAATATCAGCATGCGTTCCTTATAAAATTTATATTAGCATTTATTTTTCATGAAACAATCAAACTATATCAAGTCTAACTGTAACCGAAATAAAAGATTCATTTAGCATAATTAACCAATGAAAAAACGGCGAGGCTTAGCCCTTTCTATTTTAACAATTTTCCTTTCATTTTTGCTGGATTGTTAAAGAGTTAACAATAATTTAAATGATAAATCTGAATAAAGTTTTATGTACTATAAGATAATAAAAATATGGGAAATAATATTTTTATTCTTCAGAAGCAAACATTCATAACTAATTATTTCATCTGCTGAAAAGCCTTTATGATATTCAAATTACAATCGATCTTTATATTTTACCTCTTTCTGTAATTATTTTAAATATGGGGTAAAAATTGATCTTGACACAGAAGCTTGGATTCAATATTACTTCTGAATTTTCATTCATTCTTTTGCACCCTTTCATGTAATCACAAACTCATATAGCTTCAATTTATCTTTGAACTTTTTAGTTTTTATCTGATCCGCTAAATGAATATCGTATTTTGAAACACGTGGAAGTGACTTAATATATATAAATAGCCAATATCAAATTTCTGGGAAAAAAATAAATCCTTCAAAACCTAGAAATAACTGAATAATAGCATTGCTTGTTTTAGATGATTATTTCCGAAATAAGTGTAACGCACAATGCAAATAACGTGACATGTGTTTTGATGCAAATGTACTTTTAATTGTTTAAGTTTCTGATTTAACTGGTTATGTAAGTTTCACATTTTTCATTGTTTTAGCTGTTCATTGTATTTTTAACGATAAAAAAAACTACAAAATACATAAACGAGTATACAGAAATCTTTTTCTCTTTTATTTCAAGTAATTGTAAAATAGATTCACTTTGCTACTTTTTTTGTTTGGTCCTCGATATATAAGAAAATAAGATTCTATAAATTTAATCATAATAAAGGTTAAGGTTAAAAATTAATGTTAAAAAAAAGCTTAAGGTTAAAAAATGACATCATAATCGTTTGCATTAAAACCAAAAGATATTGGCTGAGACAACAGAAAGCCTTAAAATCAATTCGCTTTGCTACTTTTTTGTTTGGCCCTCGATATACAAGAAAATACGATTCTAGAAATTTAATCACAACAAAGATTAAGGTTAAAAAACATTAATGTTAAAAAAAGGTTAAGGTTAAAAAAGACATTATAATCGTTTGCATTAAAACCAGAAGATACTGGCTGAGACGACAGAAAGCCTTAAAATCAATTCGCTTTGCTACTTTTTTTGTTTGGCCCTCGAT
>JAOUZG010012691.1:7061599-7074147 GCA_026289955.1 Argiope argentata
GCCTTAAAATCAATTCGCTTTGCTACTTTTTTTGTTTGGCCCTCGATATACAAAAAAATACGATTCTAGAAATTTAATCACAGCAAAGGTTAAGGTTAAAAATCATTAATGTTAAAAAAAGCTTAAGGTTAAAAAAAAAAGACATTATAATCGTTTGCATTAAAACCAAAAGATACTGGCTGAGACGACAGAAAGCCTTAAAATCAAAATATTTCTTCTCTTCTACCAAAGAGAAACGTGATGTTTTTATATATAATTCGACAATTTCCTTCGAATTCTGGAAGCTACATTTCGAGAAAATGCAAGCATAAATCTCTATTTTAACGTTATATTTATTTCCCCCCCCCCTTCTTGCCTTCAAAAGACTTCTTGGCAAAAAGTGATAAAAATACGTAGTTGGAAGAAGGCAATTTTATGACTCGTGTAGAAAATGGGCATAAGACGCTTGTTCTTTTCACGTAAAGATTTTTTTGTATTCGATGCTCATCTTTCTGAGAAGAGAATATATCCTTTTGTGCCGTTTTAAAAATGTAGGGCATGTTTTTTTTTTTTTTTGTAACCTAAAAAAACACAAGAAAATGTTTCATCATTTAGTGTTAGGTTAGCTTAACTGAATTATAATTTGGTTGAATTGCATTTAAAAACCTGAAGAGAAAAAAATATTAGGAGAAATATTAATAACCGAGAAAAATTATATTAAAAACTAATTTAATAACTAATGAAAGAGCTCAATTTTTGTGAACTGCACCTCGTTTTGTGTTTAATTTCGTTATATAGGAAAATAAACTAGCTAGATGTATTTTAACTGACATTTTTGGTCCAAAATCTGATATCTTTCAATTTTGACGTCAAGATCGTATATCGAATTTCAAGTATTTCACTTTTTATGTGTCTGAATTCTCACATTTCAATATAGGTTTGCTCTATACCAACGTCCTGACACATGGGCAGCGCGTCTTGCCCGTGATCTGGGCGCCCTGAGTTCGAGTCCTGGTTCGGGCATGGTTATTCTTCCTCTGTTCTATCTGTGAGATGTGTGAATGCCCCCCTCTCCTGTTAAAAAAAGGAGCTGTGCAAGCGAATGTGATGCATGAGTAGCTAAAGCGTAGTTCCAACGACCTGCGAATCTTCAGACGGGCTACGCGTTCCCCCTTTTTACCCCTCTTGCGGTTTCTTGGGGTCCTCTGATGGACCTGTGGACGCGTCCGAAGTTTCCAGCAAATTGTCGTTAAAGAGTTCAGATGCCAAGAAACCGCAAGAGGGGTAAAATGGGGGAATGCGTTGGCCGTCTGAAGATTCGCAGGTCGTTAGAACTAGGCTTAAGACGTACTGTCGATCCTAGTTGGGGCTATTGAAACAAGAGACGCATCCACGGGTTAAAATTACTGATTGTGTCAGCGAGCTGGTCCATAGCAAGTGCCATTAGGAACAACAGTTTACTTAATGGAACTAAATTTGATTGAACTGCAGTTCAAGATCTAAAAAGAAAAAAAAAATTAAGGCAAACTTTAATCAGGGGCTGACTAAGGCAGGGGCATACGGGGCAGTTGCCCCGGGCCCCCACATAAGGGCCCCCAAATCAAATAGAAATTTTATTTTACGTTCCCTTTTTTAATAAATGTTCTTCATTACTAAAGTAGTAAAGCAGAGGGGCCCCCAAAGAAGTTTTTGCCCTTGGCCCCAACTAGGCTAAGTCGGGCCCTGACTTTAACTGTTTTTTTAATAACTAATGAGAGAAATCTCCGCTGTTCTTTTATACAATGCAGCACCTCTCGTGTTTGATTCCGTTGTATAGTATGCATTATGGATATCTCCCCACTGACAGTTTTGGTCAAAAATCGGATATCCATCTTCAAATTGGCGACAAGACCATTTATCGAATTTCAAGTACATGGCTTGGGTTTCTGAATTCTCATATTACCATGTATATGAATATATAGATCGTCAAAGTCATTCCTTCTTCTACAGATTAAAATTTAATTGGCAGATAATAAATCATGTACCCAGTTTCATTAAGCTAACTTGTTATATTGAAGAGTCATCCACTTACAAGACGTACAATTTTCAAACAGGTAGACATCTTACAAGCAGTTTCGTCCAAAAGTTTATAAAAACTCTACGATTTTGGTGTAAATATCCCATACTAAATTGAAATCTGTTTTTATGTTTGTGCTTTTGAATTTTGTTAACAGACCGTTAGACTAAATGCTTAGTTTCTCTTAGTGTGACTTGGACTAATCTAAAACGTCGTGATTCAACAACATATCATGGTCAATGTCTTTGACGATTTATATATGCTTCATATACAAAAATGCAAAAACAAGATAGTGTAAGTTGCCAAATTTCTTAATTATTGTCAGATTTATTTTGTAATTAAAAATTGTTTCCAAACTAGTAGGATTTCCAAAATTCACAAAACATAAGTTTTAGAGGAGTAATTTTTCCACTGCGATCAAAGCAGGAATTAGCTTTCATGTGTTAGGAAAATAATCTGTTTTGTAAAAGATAGCTGCTGAAACATGAAATACCTTTTGATTTCGCCTTTTATAGCTAAGTGCGATTTTATATAGACATCAGGTTTTGATTTTGGGTTTATGGCTAAAGAGCGATTATCTTTGCTAATTATACTGAGCTAAACAAATTGAAAAATATAAAAGGCTCTGAAATTATTTGAAGAGTTTTACTGATTCTCTGGTGTAGTTCTTAGACGTTGTTCTTATCTGTTTTCAATTAAAATTTAAATCAAAAAGTTATTGAGTTATCTTAATAACTTGTAATAACTTAATAACTTTCTTAAAATATTTAATGGCTTCCTTTTTATAATCGGTTCGATAATGGATGTCTTTATTACTTTCCCAAAGAGTAATAATTTTTATTAATTTCTTTTACAATGAAAAAAAATAGTCAATATTAAAAAATAGTAAAATTACTTATTAAATTGTAATTAATTATTAATTTCTTTTACAATGAAAAAATAGTAAATATTGCAAAATATCAAAATTGCTTATCAGAGAGTAATTTTTCTTATTAATTTCTTTTAAAATGAAAAAAATAGTAAATATTGAAAAAATAAATTATAGACAAAAGTTTGAACAAGAAAAATTTAGAGCATTTGGAAATAACCGTACTGTAAATTAATCACATATTGCACTAATATTACACCAAAATCTGAAGAATCTTTTAAAACCTAATTCCTCAAATCACGGTAAATTCTGCAAATGGCCATTGTCATTTTTTGAACATAAACGAACAAAAAATTATATCCCAGCATGAAATTTTAAATTTCTTTTTTACCTTTCCATTGAAATATTTATCTTTTCTTTACAGCTTTAATTTATTTTTCATAAATTCTTCACGTCTGACACTTATTTGCACTTTATAAAGTGAAAGCCCCCCCCCCCCCGAAATCTGAGAAACCTAACGGTGCTTTATGTTTTATAGAAACAACTAACATTTTCCATTCAGAGTGAAATTCTTGAAATTGTCGTGACTTTCATCGAGACAACCGACTAAAAAAATAAAGAGACCCGCGATAGACATTATACAATAATAGAAAGCTGAACAAATGTAACTAAAAAAGGATGTTGTCCGATTCTCGGAAAAAAAAATACCGTAAGCGCTTCATTTGAACAGTAGAAGAGGTGACTACGTTTTTTTCTGCTGTTAATTTGTCAACTATTTTATTATTAAAATTTTGGATGTGTATTACATAAAGTTCAAGGCTTAGTTTGAGAGTTTTGTTCTCGACACTGACCTTGACATTTCTGTTCATGATACTGATGTTATGATCATTGATATGGAACGTTTCTGTAGAAAGATATAGAAACATTTCAAGGTCATGGGAACTCTACTTAAACACCAACAGAAACTGGAAATTATCGCAACCAATTTTTCGTCGGTTTCATAAGAAGCGTTATTCAAAATGTCAATAACTCATGAAAAAAAAATTAAAGTTAATTATCTATCAAGCAACTTTGAACTGATCTCATGCGATAAAAATAAATGTTAAGAAACTTCTATCGTCAAAGTCGTAGGTTCAAGTTTCTGGAAATTCAATTCTTTTTAGTTAGTGATATTCTTAAATGTATTTTAATCACTTTCAGCCGTTAAGGAATTCCAAGAAATTTCGAGACTGTTTTTGTTTTTAGAAATTTCTTAGTTTTCTGTGAGAGACATTAGCCATGTATAGTTTGCTTTTTTCTTAGTTCTCTGTGGGAGACATTATCCAGATAGATTTTGAGTTTTTCTTCGGATATTTTTTTTTCCATTCCTTGAAGTTCAATAAAATGTCGTGCGATCCTCCCACAATATTCAAAAAACATTTCCAGTCGTTGTTTACTGATTCTAAGAATTCTTTTCACTGTTATATAGGGAATTTATTTATTTTTATTTTCTCGGCTTAGTCCAATTCTCACGGTCGTACTGTTTTTGAAATAATTGGTACCTAAAGCTGAGTCAGATTTTTGTTTCTGGGAGTCGGAGGGTACCCTTTTCAGTTGTTGACATTAGCTGAAAACAAATACACGAAGGAGAAATGCTAAATATAAATATAAAGATTACCGTTGTTTTTGCTTCTGATTTTCGGAACTGTTTCCCACGCACAAAAATAAATTTAAAATCCTTGAAATCATAATAACATAGGTTTCGCTCGTTAATGATAGACTATTCTCTATGCATAATTACAGTTTATTATTCCTTTCAAACTTCGAAGGGAATATATCAATAGTGTTTCGTCAAAATTTTTGTAAACGAATGATTGGTTTAATCTGAATCACATCACTGGTAACTACATAATTTCTATATTATTACTATTATTATTATTTTATAGTTTAAAAGAATTATTCAACCAATCTTTAATGAAGATTTGAACTGATTTATCTATTATATAAAATATACAGTACCTAAAAATTACATTTGATGCCCCAAAAATGTACAATGAGGTTTTATAAAATAACACTTCGATATCAGATTAAGCCTTCTAGGAGCCCTTAAGGATTCCAATTTCGAGTCTCTTTTTCCTCTTTAAACTTTCAAAATCAATTATTCAACTAATCTTTAATGAATATTTTGTGATAAATGACTTCTAAATACAAACACAAACGAAATTCAAATTCTTATTTTACTCAAACTCTCAAATCGTAACAACAGTTTTCAAAATTCAGCGTTGAGTTGTTCCAATGCACAAGAGAGTCGAGTTGTTACAAAGTGTAACAACCAAGTATAATGTATCTCTTTTTCCCCTTTAAACTTTCAAAATCAATTATTTCATTTATTCAACCAACCTTTAATGAAGATTTTGGGATAAATGACTTCTAAATACAAACACAAACAAAATTCGAATTCTTATTTTACTCAAACTTTAAATCGTAACAACAATTTTCTAAATTCAGCGTTGAGTTGTTGTTCCAATACACATAGAGTTGAGTTGTTACAAAGAGTAACAACCAAGTGTATTGTATCTCATGTATAATCCATAGTTATTTAACGTCACAATTTAAGATCTTTCATAATTTGAACTGATTTATCTATTATATGAACTATACAGTAACTAAAAATTAAATTTGATGCCTAAAAAATGTGGAATGAGGTTTTATCAGATAACACTTCTATATCAAAATAGCCGTCTAGGAGCCCTCAGGCTTAATTTGATATGGAAGTGTTATCTGATAAAACCAATTATTTCTTTTATCAATTCTAATTTCCTCTTTATATAAGTAGTTTTAAGTAGTAAAATTTGAAAAAAATGGAAGATTAAATCGTTTTATTCCAAATGCTAAATATGTATTGTGTATATATATATATATATATATAGATAGATAGATAGATAGATAGATAGATAGATAGATAGATAGATAGATAGATAGATAGATATAGATATAGATAGATAGATAATGGTTTGAGTTATATGGTATGCAAAAAATGCGCACATGAAGTTTATAAATAGTTTTAAACAAAATAGTAAAACACACACACACACATTTCTTAACTCAATTTAAATAATATTTATTAAAAAGGAATCAGTCATTTTTTTTATTTACGAAATACCACTTTTTTTAGAATTTAAAATAAAATAATATAAAACTTGCAAACAGTGACTAATTATGACTTACTAGAATAATATACCGAAATTAATTAAACTATATTTGATTTTAATTTAAATAAGTCCGATTATAGAGTCCTTCATAATTAAATGAATGCACGAAATTTAAAATAACGTAAAAGCACCCGAGATTCCGTAAAATTGTGGGACTCTTATGTAATTATCTATTTAATAATTTGGCTATACAAAATGCTGTATAAGCATCTATTGTTTTAGTTTATTATTCAACAAATACAAAGTATATACGCAATTTTTTAAATAATTAATTTCAGTATTCTGTTTTTGCTCAATACAAGTTGCGCAATAATTTGATGTATAAAATAATCCGAAAATTTGAATCTAATTTCATGAAAGGAATTTAGAAACAGAGCCAAATGTAGTTAAATATAAAATGTTATTGAATAATCGTTATAAAATAGCATTTTATCTTCTTCTTCACAATGATGAAATAATAAGGCTACATCTTTCTTCACCCTCAATTACCATTTTAGGCGTGGGCTAGTGATTAAGGCGAAACATAAGCATGTTTCTTTTTCTTTTCTTTTCCCGTGGGTAAAAAAGAAAGTGAAAAAGTTTTCGCGGAGTTTTTTTAGAACACAACGGAAACGTGGGTTCCAGTCGTTTCAGAAAAAGAGCAAAATTGAAACGGATGCTACTTTTTCGAAAGAATATATTTAAGCATCTCCGCTTTTAGGCATGGAAATTGTTTTGCTGGAAGATCAGGTTTATTGCATTATTTTTACGTGGAGGAGAGAGGGCAATTAGACATAAATAAAACCCGTAAGTACTGATAAAAGTAAACATAATGTAAAACACAATTACCATAAAAGAATCCTAAATTAAAATTTTATATCGAGAAATAATATAAAAAGGTAGCTAATGCTATAATTCAATTATATATCTTTTAAAGACTTCAATTCTATTAATCGATTCGTAAACCATGTTATCTGATACCTCATTTACTAATCTTCCTTATTTGAGCTTAAAGACTTCTGAAATAGGATCCTCACAAAGACATGATTCATATGGATTTTCTATACCAAAATTAGAAAACATTTAACAATTATTAAACTTTTAAAGAAGTTTTGCCGAGCTTCAGCCTAGATTTTCGATAAAGAAAGGTTCGATTAAGATCTGATGCAAACATAAGAGCTCTCTGTTCTTTTTTCTTTTTTTTTTTTTTTGCTACCTCAGGTGTCGTCCATGTCATCTGACCGCGGTTCAAAATTACGAGGTCCGTCCCAAAATAGCCCTAGTGCTGCTTTACAACAACACTTTAATATAACTAAACTAAACGGAACTAAACTGAGGAAACATTGTCTATACAAAATAAATTTGAAAAACATTTTAATAATTGTAAAAACTTGAAAACTCTTTAATATGAAAACAGTATTGTTGATTGTGTTTCGACAGCTAAAAATGTTACATTAGAAACATTAAACAATTTGACTACGGAAAAAAAGAATTATATAATATTAGAGTGTTTTTTGTTAAATTTTAATTTCTTCTTTCGTAACCTTTTATTTCTGTTACAGACTAGTTATTTTCTCCTTATATTATGTGTATTAAAAGTGAACTTTTTATACATTTTCTTACAGGTATCACGATAGGTGTTCGAATTTTCGGTCCAGTGTTCGGATTTCTCTTGGGATCGTTTTGCACCAGCATTTATGTAAATTTCCCTTTTGGTAAGTATATTAAATTTATCTTATTTTTTTAAAAATATATATTATCCTTATTTATTAAAGAAAAAATATGTTCCAACAGCAGCTTATTATGCAAATTTACACATTAATTTCAATAAAATTTCTGTTGTTAAATTTCAAAAATGCATCATGAGAGATTAATTTAATTCATGTTGTGTAATAAATCCGATGTATTACACAAAACACACCCACACTGTATTACTACGAAATTTAAACAGGGAGAAATATCAGGCCTGTTTTTATTAGATGCAGACAGTCGAATCGGGTTAGGTGTTAAATTCTTCTTGGCACAAACTTCTAATTAGAGTTGTAATAAAAGTCCTGATTGGCCTTTGAAACCAAATTAATCGTTATATTATTCACACTCAGAAACTATTATTTCATCTATGTTTGAATTCATTTTAATCAATTTTATCATTTTAAATATTGAGCTATCCAGTGCTGTCTCAATCATTGAGTTCGAACTATTCCAAGTTCAGTGACCGATAAGGCATTTCTCATTTTTCTTCCTAAAATTCCATAGTCCTTTTATGACTCAGTCTGGACTTTTAATTAGGATCTAAAATCAAAACTTTAAAGCGTGCCGATTCGCTAACTAATTGATCTCTTTAACGACGCCTTCGCTGGCCTCCTTCTCGAGTTACATTAACGCTTTGTCTTTGAGACGTGGGTAGTGGTAAAGGATTTACGACCCATAGCTAGTTAAAGGTAGCTGGCCGAATGATGGTTAACGTAGAGTGACGGCGTCTACCCCCCGCACCGTAGACATAAGTTATTATTTTGTTATAGCGTGTTATTCTAAGAGTGAATAAATAAGGAAAGTTCAACGGAACTTTCCGCTTCCACGATTGCCGTGTTTTAAAGAAACCAAAGCGCATTGCGTATTATCTCATCTTTGCACGTGTCAAGTTTTCCTTCCAGATTCATTCTCGAGAGTAAAGATAATCCGCAATTTCAGCTCTAGAGTCAAGACTCTTTGTCAAAAGGTTTATGACATTTCCATGTTCAACAGATATATCGCACTTTAAAAGTATAATTTTTCTAAGGCGATAACACATTTTGTGAATGGGAATTTTTCTTCGGTTAACTATTCATTAGTTTATTTTGTATGAATAGCTGGATTCTTGCCTTAGCTTTCCTTGGTTTAATGCCTAGCTTGTAGAGCTTATTTCTAGATGACAGAAATTTGCTTTTAGAGTCTTATTGTTTGTTCTATTGAATTTATACTCCAAAAATTCATTTATGTTCATAGTTATGTCTGCGAAGATTTTTATCAACAAATGTATAGAATTTTAGAACAGATAGCTGGATTCTTGCATTAGCTTTCCTTGATTTAATGACTGGTCTTGTAGGTTGTTCTATCGAATTTATGATCTAAAAAAAATTCACTTATGTTGATAGTTATGTCTGCGAAGATTTTTATCAACAGATATATAGAGTTTTAGAATAGATAGCTGGATTCTTGCATTAACTTTCCTTGATTTAATGGCTGGTCTTATAGGTTGTTCTATCGAATTTATGATCCAAAAAATTCATTTATGTTGATAGTATAATATGTTGATAGTTTATTTTTATCAACAGATGTTTAGAATTTTAGAATAGATAGCATAATTCTTGCATTAGCTTTCTTTGATTTAATGGCTAGCCTTTTTTAGTCGTTCCATTGGATTTAAGCTAAAAAAAATTCATTTATGTTGATAGTTATGTCTGCAAAAATGTTTATCAACAAATGTGTAGAATTTTAGAATAAATAGCTAGATTCTTGCATTGGCTTCCCTTGATTTAATGGCTGGTCTTTTAGGTTGTTCTATTGAATTTAAGCCCCCAAATATTCATTTATTTTGATAGTTATGTCTGCGAAGATTTTTTATCGCCTGATGTATAGAATTTTAGAATAGATGCTGTATTTTTGACTTAACTTTCCTTGATAAAATGGCTGGTCTTATAAGTTGTTCTATTGAATTTAAGCTCCAAAGAATTTATTTATGTTGATAGCTATGTCTGCGAAGATTTTTATCAACAGATGTATAGAATTTTAGAATAGATAGCTAAATTCTTGCATTAACTTTCCTTGATTTAATGGCTAGTCTTATAGGTTGCTCTATTGAATTTATGATCCAAAATAAATTCATTTATATTGATAGTTATGTCTGCGAAGATTTTTATCAACAGATGTGTGGAATTATTGAATATATAGCTGGATTCATTAGCTTTCCTTGATATAATGGCTGACTTGTAAAACTTATTTCTAGATAACAGAAAATTGGTTTTAGAGTCTTATAGGCTGTTCTATTGAATTTATACCCCAAAAAATTCATTTATATAGATACTTTCATTTATATCATGTATGCAGATGCATTTATGCTAATGCTTATTTCTGCGAAGATTTTTATCTACAGATGTATATAATTTTTCATTTTATAAATACAGAATTTTTTTAACTACATTTTATTTGATTTTTCATTAACCTTCAAATTACTACAGAATTTGAGATTTTTAGTTAGTTCGGAAAAGGTCCTTCAATTTTTGATTATTGAAGTGAAAAAAATTATCTTCTAGATCAAATTTTCTTTGATTAGAAATGTCATCATCAAATAATTTATAATGAGCAGAACATGCACCAATGTAATAAATTTTGATTGATACTACTCGATAATTGTGATTGATGCTACTTGATAATTTCGATGGATGCTTTAATAATTTTCTTGATGATAATTGCATGATAATCAAACAATTAATTTTACCGTCTTAAATATTTATTTTAACCTCATTATTAAATTGTGGTTTTATATTGCATTCTTATACATTCTTAGTTTACAAAAATTAGAAATTTACATACTAAACAAATGTGTTTGATCAAATTTTCTTAGAATAGAAATGTCATCACTAAATCAATCATAATGAACAAAAATTGCACCAATAAAATAAATTTTGACTTACTTGTGTATTATATGAATGATAATCTAACTGTTAATTTTACCGGTTTAAATATTTACTTTAAATCTCATTGTTAAATTATGGTTTCTATATTGCATTCTTATAGATTTTAGTTTACAAAAACAAAAAACTTAGATGTTAAATAAGTGTTTATATTATGTTCTGTCTCATTTTTTCTGATAATTTATATAATCAAAAATAAAAATATATATTTTCTTGGCCTTATATGAAGAGAGTTTTAATAACGCTGATAAGATCCTTATCACGTGAGTTTAAAATATTTTAAACAAATTAAATATTATCTTTCGGTAAGTGTAACGTAGAAAACTAACAGATCGTTGAAGGTTTCTTATCATCTACTTCCACAAGAACAAAACAGATTTTCAATCAGTGTCAAATTCTTACGTAAGGCAAGCAATCAAGATGACGCTTGAAACCACTCGAGAATGTCAGTTGTTATTAGTTACTGTCGTTGCTATGGAAACGCCCATCTTATTTCTTAAAGTTATGATGATGAAAGATGGAATTCTGAATTTTCATTACATTTCTCTAGAATTTTCTATTTTGTATCTGCCGTCAGTCACATTCTTCCAACAAGACCGAACATTATAACCCTTCATTTTCACTAACCCATTTATTTTCGACCTTCAGATTGGATTTTGAAAGAAAAGAGCGACCAGGTCTGAGACGAACACTTTCTCATCAATTATCTTTCTTTTGTTGTTGTTGCTGTTTTTCGAAACAACAAAATGCTTCTAGCCAAGAGTTTGGCGTAACCTTTGAAATTACCTAACTTTGCGTGGCTCGAAATTGGGTGGAAGACATTTGACTCGTTGACATTTGACTTGAATTAGATGTAGCTGTTTTATGATCTTCTTCTGCTACATCGATTGAAAAGAAAAGTTTTTGAGGTAATAAAGATGGAGGCAATGTAATAATTTACCTCTTCGGTCTTCCCTTGCGTGGGTTTTTCTACAAAATGTGCGAGATTTATATTTTGCTTCCATTTTCGGGATATATAAGGGCATGAGAATTTGCAACTATGCAATGTTCATTAAGTGATTAATAATAATGCAATGACTTAAAAAGGCATCATTAGATAAATATTTAATAATGCGTTTTTAGAGTGCAACAGCTTTTAATACGGTACATAATTATATGAAAATTTAATTTCTTTTTTTAAAAAAAATGCATATCTTTATTTTTGCTATAGTTTTTTCCATTAATTAAAAAGGATATTTGAGCCAATAAAATCAAATATGCGGCTTTGAAATTAATATTACCGTATTATTACAATTTGTGGATTTGAAATTAATATTACCGTATTATTACAATATGTGGCTTTGAAATTAATATTATCGTATTATTACAATATATGGCTTTGAAATTAATATTACCGTATTATTACAATATGTGACTTTGAAATTAATATTACCGCATCATTAGATAAATATTTAATAATGCGCTTTTATTGCGCAACAACTTCTTGTGCGGTACATCAATAAACTTTTATGTGAAAATTTGATTTCTATTTTTTTAGAATTCAAATCTTTATTTTTGCTATAGTTTTTTTTTTCATTAATCAAAAATGATATTTGAGCCAATAAAATCAAATCTGTGGCTTCGAAACTAATATTACCGCATATGAAGAAGTCGCTTTAACGATTTTGAACTAGATTTAATGAATCGATATTACGTTGCTAACCATTTCTTGGATCATCTCCAATTTTCAGTTACTTAGACTTTATACAGTAGCGTGCCCTTTTCTTCGGTTATGTATTTTAAACTATTTACTAAAGAGGGAA
>JAOUZG010012691.1:7074547-7091120 GCA_026289955.1 Argiope argentata
TTTTTTTTTTTCCATTTTTGTAAAATACGGTGTTTTCTAGCATTTTTATGCCTGCATTTGTCTGAAATTTTGTTATATTAAAATTCGAGTCATACAATCGAGTCAAGAAATGCAATCTCTTTCACATTTTATTATATTCCTAAGTATTAATCATCTAATTCCCGAGCCATGTTACATGTGTGCTTAAAACCAGGATTAAGCGTATTTAAGATTAAAATAACGCTGTCAGTTTTCTTTCTTACTTAACTTTTCTTTGTGGCGTAATCAGGATAAGAGGCACCCGGTACATATGAAGCTTCCCACCTTTGTCGCCATTTCTGTCCTAGAAAGACTACATAGCGTTCAGTGTTGTTGCATTGCATCATTTTTTTTTCACCCCTTACATCATACTTTCTTTAAACAAGTAATATAAAAAAATTAAGTCAATTCCTACTTAGGTGAACAAAGATTTTTTTTTTATTTTAGTTACTTTTTATTAAATAATTACAATTAATATAAATATTTTATTAAAAAACTATAGATTTTCGCAAGAGCTGTACTCAAACTCTTCGCCTTCATGTGAAAAATACTGCCTTTCATTTCACCGATTGAGCTACTGCCTGTTGATTTCGATCATCATTACAAATTGCTAAAACTCTATTTAAGGAATTAAAAATTAATTAAGTTTAAATAAATTAATATTTGAAAAGACTAGTAACATCAAGTGTGATCCACTTCAAGTTTTAAAAAATGTATTTGAACTTGAGTGTATAAATAAAAAGTATTGAATTAACGATTAAAAATATGAACAAGATATTTATTAGGAGAGTTAACTAATAGCAGCAATTGAAGAAAAAGAAATTTAAGCAATATTTTCGTGTCGCCATCTGTTGGATCGAGACCGAACTGTTCACATAAAATAAACTTCTTTAATTTTATTTTTAATGAATTAATATTTGAAAAAACTGTATTAACGTCAAATGTTATCCACAAGTTTAAAAAAAATTGCGTTTTTGCTTGAGTGGGCGAATAAAAAGTATTTTATTAACATTTGAAAATTTGAGCAAGATATACATAGGAAGAACTAATCGTAGGAATTGAAAAAAATACTAATAGTAGGATTTGAACTAATAGTAGCGTGAACTAATAGTAGGAATTGAAAAAAATGACACAAGTGAACAATATTTTGTCTTGATAACACTCCGTATAAGTGATGATCGTAGCATCCATATTATCCTTATCCATCCTTAGCTACGCCTCTGATATATTAATTAATTATCATTTCCTGTTGTTATTGATATCTTAATAGTACAGAATATGATGCATCTTTTTGTAGCCAATCCTGGAATCACTTCTGATGACCCACAATGGATCGGTGCCTGGTGGCTTGGTGTCTTCATTGTCGGAGCAGCTTTGATTCTTACTTCCTTCCCAATGATGGGATTTCCTAGAAACTTACCACCCCAAGCCGCACTGAGAAACCGAAACAATGGAGTTGTCTGTCCCAAGCATCTGCGACACCAACCACCAGCTATAATGCCTAAGAAACCTTCAAATAAGAAACCCAGCCTAAAAGGTAAGTCAATTTTGGAGAACTTTGATGAAACTGTTTTGTAGTTATTGATTTACAGATTGGTACGATGGACCTGGAATGCAATGTAAGAGCATATTTTTTATTTGTCACCTGCAAAATTGCCGAATTATAGGTAAGTGCATAAAAATTACTCTTTGGGGTGCTTCACTATATGCTATGATTGGGTAACTGTTGTAAACGGCTCATTGGATACTTTCATTAAGATCCTTAAATCTCCTAAAAATTACATTAAAAAACTTCTTTTATGGGTTTCTTGTAACAACTTATTTCTTTGGTAAGTCATTTCAATATTAATACCACGGGTTTCTTGTCTAGATTTCTTAGATGGTGAAAGATTCAAAATTAGATTTTCTTCCCCTTTTTCTTCTTTCTCTCATCGGTGATAATTCTAGTCAAAGTATAATTCGTCTTATAACAAATTTATAGAAAAATAACAGTAATTCTGCTGCAGTTAAAAAATAAGAATTATATATATGTAGCACAGATGCGCTACTTTTCCAAGAGCTGCCCAGAAAAAAATGATGAGCCAATTTATTATATTATGGCTCACTGACTATTGGTGGGGGAAAAAAACATAATTTAAAGCAGTCTTTATGAATTCAATGAATGCAGCTGTGACTGCAGATCTTAAACTTCCTCATAATCTGGTTCGAATTGGGACGTATTCATTATGCTATCATTTTAAATTATTAAGGCATTGTTTCAAAATCTGGAATGGGCGGGACAGAATCTTTTAGTGAACCGTAGTTTCCAATGAATGATGTAGAATATTTAATAAATTTAAATTAATACGAAATAACTTGTATCTTTTTTTCTCACTTGTGGATTTCCTTTTTTTTTTTCTCTCCTTCCAATTTTTCTAAAGGGCATAGGTGTTTTCCTTAATGCTTCTTTAATTAACCTTTCTCTTTATTCTTTCTCCACAAATATTTTTCCAATTAATTTTTTCATGAATATTTCTCAAATCAATTTTCTTTTTTCCTCTTTACCCGATATTATGCAATGTCGTTAAATCGATTCGTCAAAGAAATTTATTAGGTGCGAAAATCCTCCTCGGCCCACATCCCATCATATTATATTCTAATTCATTAACTCACCAAAAGAATAAATTCCACTCCATCTCTCCTCTTTAACTTTCATTTTATGCCTCCAACTCTTTATTAAACAAATAGCTATGAGGCTGACAAAGCCACCAGATTAGATGCGCTTCTGTGATGACAAAGATTATTTTCGCAAAATTAATTGAAATATTTCTCAGTAAGCGTTCACTCTCAGCTTCGTGTTTTCTTTGTGCTGGGCATCGTACCGTTTTATGTGTTAGTGGGAGCAAACCCATAAGGGGAGAAAAAATATTTATTCGTTATTTCGCTCAACTAAGCGTGCTAGTAAAATGATAAATAAAGCTTTAATGTACACTTTCACACATTTTTATTTTTTTCATCTGGTTTTTCCTATGTGTGTTAAAGTCGACCTTCGTGATTCTTGTCTTTCATTCAAGAGATTAACAGTTGCTCTGTGCGTCGTTCAGTCTTATGTCCATTTGGATTCTTTGTCTTGTTTTCTTTCCTCCCCCTCCCCTCCATACAATTTTCTAATGTTAGATTCTGTGAAGGACAATATGTTTCTTCTTCATTTTTTTCTATATAGCGGCTAGTAATAAATGTGCTTAGAATATTTACCACGCCCAAGTGCATCTTGAATTTATTCCAGATGAGATATTGTAACTTCTTTGTCAACCGTTATCGGACTTAAAATTGCATCTTACTGCGTTAAAATCCGTATGAAAAAGCGGGGGGGGGGTGATATTTAATGCATTGTTATAAATGGAATGAAGAGTAGCATTTAGGAAATATTATAGTATATTACATTTAAAAGCTATTCAGTAAGGTATATTACTGTCCAAAATATTCTTGAAGAAGATATTTTTAAATGATGTTAAGAGAAATGCTTTAAATTAATGATGTTAATCGCTTAGACTATTAACATTTTTAAGGGAGCATTTTTTAAAAAGCATCTGGATCACTACTGTAATAACTTCGGGTACTGTGGCCAGTTATAAAATACTTATTACTGTTTCGTGTACCAATTCCTCCTTTAAAAAGTAGATTGCATCTATAGCCTTACAACCACAGTTATATTATTTCAACTTCCTAAGAATAATTCTCAACCACTTACTCGTGTTTTCCTTCAAGAGGTGTCAGATTACCATGGATGAAACACTTTCTGATACATAAACATGTTGTAAAAAGACCTGACCGTCACAACCAGAATTTTGAACATTGGTAACCTGGAAAACAAGCAGTACAAGCGTCTACGCATGAAATTCTCACAAGAGTGTACTCATCAATGGAACCATTAACCAAACGTAAAACGGCCATTCTGCGAGTTTACTCACTTACATAACAATTTCTTCTTTAAAATCCTGATGATTGATAAAATACTGATACATAAACAAGCTGTTAAAAGACCAAACTGTCACAAACAGAATTTTGAATATAGGTAAACTGTAAAACAAGCTGTACAAGCGTCTATGCTTGAAACACTCACAAGAGTGTACTCCCCGATGGAACCATTAACCAACCATAACGCGGTCATTCTGTCACCATAGAGATCCACGTGTTTACTCACTTATATAACAACTTCTTCTTTAAAATCCTGATGACTGATAGAATACTGATACATAAACATGCTGTAAAAAGACCTGACTGTCACAAACAGAATTTTGAATACAGGTAACCTGTAAAAACAGGCAGTACAAGCGTCTATGCATGAAATACTCACAAGAGTGTACTCCCCAATGGAACCATTAACCAACCATAATTCGGTCATTCTGTCACCATAGAGATCCTCGAATTTACTTGCTTATATAACAACTTCTTGTCCTCTTGCGCAACCCACAGTAAAACCAAAACAAGATCCCAGTAAGCCCATCAGTATAATTTTTCGGCGCTGGTTTAACAATTTACCGTGAAGTTACAATCATAACAATGACGATGGTGGAATGGTAGAGTCGACTTCCTCGATGGACCACAATCTCTGAAATCTAACAACTATTTTAGTTAAATTTTTAAGATAGTTACTGTCATTTCTGTATCACATATATATAAATGAATTTTTGTTTGTTCGTAACTTATGCGCTACCATACCGTTTTCCGATTGCTATAAATTTTTGCCACCTTATTACTTGCACTTGCACTAAGGTTATAGGCATAGAACAATTATTATATAAGAAAAAAAAAAGGAATAGATACCATTTATATTACTACTTCATGTATCATTCAATTTTATGGAATATGTTCATTGTGGACAAGAAAATAAACATCTTTCTTTCTGTCTTTCCTTATTAAACAAGATGGCTATTTCAAACTTCGGGGCCATGCTGGCCAGATCTCAGCTTGTGAACTGTAAGGTTTCAAGTTCGAAACCCGATTCTACCAAAGAACCGCCGTGTAAGGTGATCAGTTGCAAGTTAAATCTATCATGACCAAACGTCCTCTCGCTGGTGTGGTGTGAGGAGACTGCCAGCTCAAGTGTCGTTCTCGTCATCTGACAACAATTCAAAATTACGAGGTTCTTCCCAATATAGTCCTAGTATGGCTTTACAACGGAACGTTAATATAATTAAACTGAACCATTTCAAAATTCAAACGATATTTCCAAAATTATTTCTTCTCCGGCAGCTAAGCGACGGGTACCAGTTAGTTCTCCATATAAATCACTTATACATCGAATAAATGAAAAACATTATAGAGTTATTCAAAGCGTTCGTAATTATTATAAAATATTGAACAACAATCTGAATAATAATAGCTTTAAGACTAAACTAAAATTTTAAAAATTGCAAAAGAAATTCGTTAAGCAAATATATCACTAATTTCTCATTCTTTTATTTTATTGTGTGTGTTGCTCCCCCTTACTTTGTGTTTGTCAATTGAAATCTTTCTAGTAGGAAACTAAAACAAAAATATTAATAGGTAAGTGCATTTTTATTAAATCATTTGTTATTTTATTTTCATTTCTTCATGTGACAGAAAAACTGAGACCTTTTTATCTATTTCGTCACTTTTTTTTTTCATTTCAAAGAAATGCTAGAAATGCTCATAACAATTTCTCCATTCCTGGAAACATTCCCAATAACTGAAGAGATATAGCATCTTGAGCAAGGGGATTAACAAGTTAAGCTTTTGATACATAGCACCACTTCCAAATGAAAGAGACTTCCACAAATCTTAAGAAATTACTTCAAAATTCTATGAGATTTTCTTTACATTCACGTTTTCATTTGAAGGGGGGGGGAGGGATCCAATTAAGAGCTTCTTATTTCATTCATAAATGTCATTATTTTTATAAGCTTTTCATTCAAAGAGATTTTGTGATCCAGTTTACAGACATTCAATCCATTGCGGCTGTCTTGTTTTCTTAATATTCCAGGTGTTCAAATGACGTTTTTTTTTTTCTCCTTCTTTGTGTTATGAGTCGTATTTGTGATATGCCTTATAGAAAAAATAAAATTAGTGTCGAGAAAGCTATGCTTTTTTTTAATCCTGAGGTCATACCAATGTTTTCTGTACAATACAAAACGTGCAACAATTTTGGAACTGAACAAGTGTTATTTAAATCTTTTATTCTGCAATGTTGGGTTTTTATACACTTCCATTATCTCAAGTAATGAAAATATTTGAAGTTGTTCGCTCTGTTGAGAAGTACAAATTGAAAAAGGACAAATCATTGCCATATTCCAATTCTTTCTTATGCTTAAGCCAACAAATCCGAGATCCTTGAAATATAAATTTTAGAAAAAATTTAGTCAATAAATATTACACTATAAAACATACCTTTACAGTAGAATGCTAAAAATCTGTGTGCAAAAATATAGATGTTTTTTAAAATGTATCTGCTAAAATATTGCTCTGATGCTCTCTGCTAAATGTTAAACTTTGCCATCAAATACAAAATATTTTAACATTCGTGAGATAACAAAGAAGCGAAAAAATTCATTATAAAATCTGTTAACTCCGATAAGACTTAAACAACATTATAAATAATCGTTTTGAAAGGCGGATTTCTTAAATACGAACCTAAATCAAATGACGAAAATTCTAAAAGGAGATGACAAATTATAATAAAACCCTATTAAACCAGCGACGCAAATATGAATATTTTTTTTATTTTCAAACAAGCGATGCAAATATTTTTTATTTTTATTTTCAGCGCTGACAGATTTTATTTGAAATAAAAAAATTAAAATAAAGAATTGTGAAATAATTCTGAAACCGACGAATTCAATAAATTTCCCCCTTTTTTAAAAAGCAATTCTAATCTTTAATTTATTAATTCTAATTGCATACCGATATTCATGAATAGGTTTTTCAGTTTTTCTGACACATTCAAACATAAAATTCAATTGAATATCTGCATAATTGCATAATTCTCTGAAAGGAGGCCGTATCTTGAATGAAAATGGAATCCTTGCGCAATTCTAAGTAAGATTAATAAAGGTGCACCTGTGTTTTCTTTTTTTCATTTTCATTTTCCTTTTTTTTAATTAATGATTATTCAACTTATTTTTTCACATACTTTGCTTTATTTTTCTGTTTTAATATAATCTGTAACTGAAATCAATCAATAATTTTTTTAAAAAAATTTCTGAACTGATTGCGTTCCACTAAATAAATAATGTTAATAATAATCTATGTATTTATTCGTACTACAAACACTGTTTCATCTTTCTTTTTGCTTGATTTCTGTAACTTTTACAGCTATCTTACTAAAAACACTGTGATCACCATTATTTTGATGGATTAATTATATGGCATCTAATTTGTAAATAAATGCATTATGTATGATTTCGTGTGCGATTTTATTTTAGTTGTATGGAAGTAATGGTAGTAATTAATGACCGACTTGAATTATTCTAGAAATCAGAATAAAAATAGTAATATACATTTTTTGCCGAATTTTTCAGCGAACTTTAACGAATAATTTATTTTCCTTCGCGATGCGTTTTTGTTGTTAGGAAACATCCAGAAATGCTCTTAAATTCTTGTTATATTTATGCATAAAGATTACTTTTCAAATTTGTAGAATCTGGCCATATAAATTTTCACTTCATTTATCTCATGGATCAAATTATATGACCATAGTGTATTACATTAACTATGTCCGAAAGTTTTGAAATGCATTTTTCAATTTGTCAAAAATTAATATGCCTATTAATCTGCTCTTTCAAACAACGAATGATTATGACCCCCATGTATTTTCCGATGACGAGTCCATATTGTGTATTATTTGATGAATTGAAAATTCGATAGCCAACTTTGGCCAAAGTGTAACAAACATTTAATATTTACTTTAAAAATTATATATCATATTACGTAGTCTGGAGGAAATGATATTTTTCGGAATTTTTAGTTGCTCTTAACCGTAGGATCAGTCTCAAAAAATTCACATCATGAAAAAACCTTGTAAGTTACATTATCCTTGCTATTCATTCGTCTGTAACCAATGGTAGTACCGACGAAAGTTAGTGAGACGATCTATAAAGCTTAATGCCCTGCATAAATCCGAATTCTGGATCTTGCCCAATTAATTGTATTTTCTATAAAGCAGATCAAATTGAACCCTGTCTCATTTTCTTTTTGTGTGATTACCTCCACAACAGATGGCGAATGAAATTGCATAAAAACTGTTGGTTAAGCTTATATATTAGCTTACTGATTCAGTACAAGAAATCTCCTTATAACTGATTCAGTACAAGAATTCAGCTTATAACTGATTCAGTACAAGAATTCAGCTTATAACCAATTCAGTACAAGAATTCAGCTTAAAACTGATTCAGTTTACAAGAATACAAAGCAAACGAATTAAAATCCAAACGAACATTTTACTGATGTAATCGATATTATTAATAAAATGCTGGCCAAAAATATTTTCCACAGTTGCTTTCTTCGATATATGCCAAACTCTCTTCTATAGTGCTTTCGCGACTTAAACTTAAATAATCAGAAAACTTAATTTAATTCGCTGTAGCGTTTAGCGGAAAAACTTCCTATTATTTGAATAGATTGCATGATAATAGTAATAATGCGCAATTGCATTTTCTATAAAGCACGTCCGATTGAAGCCAAGCTCACTTTCTATCAAGAGCGATTGCTAAAAGTAATTAAATTATTATTTCACCGCATTGATTACAAGGTTAAAAAACATAAGAATTAAAATCCAAACAAACTTAATACTGATGTTGTTGTTGTTATTAGTGGTACTTGCCATGAACAAGCTTCCCCGAGGCATCAAGGAGTTTTACGCCGAAAGGAGCTTCTCTTGCTTTGAAGTAGCGCCAACTAGAGCCAAAAGTACGACTTAGCTGCACTCTCATCGCTTACACAGCCCCTTTTACTGAGGGGACACGTTCATACACCTTAAGCCTAGTTCCAACGACCTGCGAATCTTCAAACAGCCAACGCGTTCCCCCGTTTTACCCATCTTGCGATTTCTTGGGGTCCTTTATTGGACCTGTGGAGGCGTCCGAAGTTTCCCGAAAATTGTCGATAAGGTGTCCAAGCATCAAAGGTTCCACAAGATCAAAGGATCTTGAAACCACAAGAGGAGTAAAACGGGGGAAACGCTCAGCCCACCTGAAGATTCGCAGGTCGTTGGAACTAGGCTTTACAGATAGAACACGGAAGTACAGCAATGCTTGAATCGGAACAAGAACCCAGAACTCCCAGCTCTCGGGGAAGATGTGCTACCCGTAGGCCAGGATGCCGGCTTATACTAATGTAATCGATATTATTAACAAAACGCTTATCAAAAATATTTCCCAAAAATAAATAATTACAAGGGGAAAAACCCACTATTATTTGGATAAATTGAATGATTGTAGTAATAAACATGGTTTGAAGATATATCAAGAAATTAAGTTTTCTTTAACGATTTTAGAGTCTTTATTTCTCTTCCCAAAGAATTCATTATGCTTCAGACAAGTAGCACTATCATCTGTTTTAAACTGTCACGAATTCGTGTGTAAAACTGCAAAGAGATTATCTAGCACACGCAACAACATCACGTTACTAGAGACCATATAGCAGCCCTGTGTTTCTTCTAGTTAAAAATGTTCTCATTTAATTCAATCATTTTATACCATCTAAGTTCGAAAACATTCTTTGTCTCTAAGATCCAATAATTTATATGCGAAAAAAAAAATGTGAATCTGAAAATACGATACAAACCACACTAATTTAAAGCACATACTTAATAAAAACTAAAAAAATATTACTTACATTTAAACTTAAAAAAACTAAATGAAAAAATTGAGTTTCACCATTTGAGAGAATGGACACAATATCTGTTAATTATATTAATGATCACAATATCTGTTAATTATATTGCCAATTCTCCATTTGACCATTTTCTAAAAACATAAACCTTGTAAAATTTCCATCAGCTTTATTTCCAGAATAAGATATTATCTAGTCACTTATTATTGCTCATAATCTATAAAAATTAAATTCAAGGAAAAATTTATATTCAATTTGCCCTTTTTTAAAATATGTGAATAGGATTTGATTAAGGGGTCATCTAAATATTAATACTTGTATAACTTTTATTTATTTGTATATTTCCCGCTATATACATTTTTACTTCTGTTCTTTTTTTCATTAATTAAAGATCTCCCATGTAATTTCTACAATTGTACCTAGTATAGAAACTTCGTTTGATATATAGTTGGAATATTTAAAACAACGCTGAAAGACATGTTCTATCTTTTGCTCTATTTTAATGATTTTTACCCTCCTCAAACTTCGAAAATAATGCTTTTGGTTATTGATACATTTCTTAAAAATTATTTAACGGAAAAGAATAAAATTTGTTTTAAGCCTTCGTATTTGGATCCTTCGACTGACATTCAAATTTTTGTGATTTTCTATTAAAAAAATTTTAAGGTGCGAAGTTAAAAGTATAATATACTTCCAGTTTTAAAATATACTTCCAAACTTAAAATTGCATGATTTTTTACTTTGCTTATCGAGTATTTTTATAATAATAGTAATTGTAAAAGTTCATTATATTTTGAAATATATTGAAAAAACGAGAACATTATAAACATTAGAAATTACAATATTTTATATGTAATTCGAGCTATTTTAATCTGGAGAATTGAGATACGTATTCGAATCGAATATTGCTATTTTTAAAAAAATGGAGTTAGTGTAAATATAAATATGGAGAAAACCCATTACGTGAAGAAATATTTCACATATTTATGGAGAATATATATTTACAGTGATTGGCGTAAAAAACTTTATTGGCGCATTAATTGATTTCAGACCAAATAAAGCAATATCCGGATTTTTTTAAAACTGTTTGAAGAGATCTGACTGCTTCACCTGCTTTACTTCTCACTCTGAACACCATAATAGAAAAGCGTTAAATATTACCGTGGAATCGGATTTCATTGTGGTTATACTTAAAAAACGATATATTATTTATATCTTTAAAAATATATACATAAACGGATAATCTAAAGTCTTTCAATATGATTTGTGAATCGGAGAATGACTTAAATTGCACAAGGTTCAGATTTAGCCAAATTCCCCAAATACAACATTTGAGGCACAGAGTGCTTTATGGTGCACTTAGAGCAATTATTATACTACGTGGGTTATGTGAAATAAGCCGTGAATAAACTAGCATAAAATATTAAAACAAAGCGTCTAAATTTCAATTAAATGAATAAAGCCGAAAGAGCTTTTATTTAAATTTAAACTCCTTGCAGAATGAACGTGCTTTATAAATAAAACATGAATTTAGCTTAGCTTGTATTTGGGGGGGGGAGTCAGTCTCATGACTTTTAAGGCATTCCCACTTTTAAATTTCAAGAAGGGGTGATGGGAAAAAAATACCTTAAAGAACTTCAAAGGAACGCTTGACTCTTTCTTCTCATAATGTCTTCTATTATCGTTTCGAGCGTACATAAAGTAATTATTACGTGCGTTTCGTTCTCTTTCGCGTGGAACGAAGAATGAATGCAATACCTTGAAAGACGTAGCAGTCTGTCTTCATTGTACCTTTCTTCGCAGACTCATATTGATTTTTTTTTATATGCATCGTTCGCCTTAACACAATGCGCTACTTTCCCAATTCTGTTACTACTTCCCAAAACACGCAGTGGAATAGAAGAAATAAAATCCGATTCAAGTGAAAAAATTATCGTTAATTTCTTCTTTTTAGTAAAATATCGCTAACATTTTACTGTCTCTAGATATTTATTTAGTAATTTGATCGAGAATTTTAACCTTGAAAGCTCTTGAATTTTTGAATCTAGTGATGAATGTTATTGATTGATATCTATTTCCATGGGTACTTCGCTCACATTTGCTCCCATAAAAACAAAATAATTTCTAGCAACTTTTTTTTGTCAATTTTGTTGCCCACTTTCTCTGTTTATATTAAAATTATTAACATTCATATGAATTATGTAATAATAGCTTTAAATTAATTTTATAAAACATATCGTGTACTGTTAATTCTAACTATGGTAACATTTTTGTAAGATCAATTTTTGAAAACACTTACTATATTTTAACTTATATAAGTATTTTTATTAATTGACAAACTTTAAAAAAAACAATAATTTATTACTTTTACTTTGCTAATCGTATTATTTTCAATATTTAGTGCATATATTATTAACTTCTTTTTTGCGTGTAAAGGTACCATTTTTTTTTTCAAAATAAATATTTTTAAATGAAAAAAAAAAAACGTCTTCTATTTTTAAAAATAAATGTTATCAAATTAAAAAAAAAATTTTTTTAATTTTGAGAGGTTTTTTTTTTTTTTTTCATTATCTTCTATCTAAAGAAGAGCTGAAAATGTTTTTAAACAAAACAGTAAAAATAGCCTACATTTAGCAATTAATGGGTCATGAGGAATAAAATGTTTATTTTCTTACTTATTGCAATTAGACGTATACATCCGAGTGCAAAGTTTCACCAACTGAGGAAGAATATAGAAAAGTGTATTGAAAGTCATGAAAATATCTTGATTTCTACAGAGTTAATATTAAAAAAAAATCAAAAAAAATTCATACAATCCTCATAACAGAAAGAGATCAATGAGGAAAAATGTTTTCTTTCACAATAAGAAAGCAAAATTTCATATATTTGTCTACAAAATTTGTCGAGATGTATAAAAAGACAAATTTGTTGACTGACTATATTTCTATAACCCCGATCGATGTTAGAGCGAGACTTTAGTTTTGTAATTTTCTTGGATAATATGCATATCACGAAATCAGAAAATAATAACGCATTTATTCGCTTTAAAAAAACATGTTGTTTTTTAAATTTGAGTGCTTAAAAAGTTGTTCGCAAATCATTATCTTCGACTTCGATACAAAGTTACATTCTTTCAACAATACTACTTCATACATTCTCTCAAGACTTGTTTTCCGTATTTCTGATTGATCCTTTTTGCTGTTTATGACAATTCTTACTTTCTGTTTTAATGGAGATTTTGTACTATTTCACAAGCTTCGATATTGCAATTTTTTTTTTGGGGGGGGGTATTGCTTTCTGAATTAGTTATAAAAAGTTCTTAGTTTTTTCATGTCACACACAAAAAAAAATGCAAAGATTTATTTTAATTTTATATAAGCTTTCGAATCCCTTTCCGGGGTCAGAAATGACATAAGAAAAGTAGAAACGTTTTAAACATTGACTCAATATCGTTTTTTCATTTGAAAATTATAGGAGAAAGTTAAATATTGAATGAGTTCTTTGTCTAAAATATCTAGTCCACGTTTCAAGATAATAATTTGCGCTGAACCTTTTGGACTTTTTGAAACTCGCTTATGGTCTCGAAATGAAATCAATTCAAATAATAGAGGGGGGGGGAGAATGCTTCTGTTTCGGTCAGTTTACATAAAATAAAGAATTTTTATAGAAATAGCAAGGAAAATAGTACAAAAGACGACCCGGAATTTCAAAGGAAAAGAATCTGCTACGGAAAGCCATTTAAAGGGTAAGTAAAATAATTTTGTTGTTGTTGTCTATATAGAATATTTTATTCCTATGGTAGAACTACGCTATATAGTATTTTTTAGTTAAAATATTAGTTATTAAAATAATTAATGTATAATATTATCTTATAAATTTAATGCGAAATTTGTTGTTTAAAATGCGCAAATCACAACCATATTTTCTATTTCAGGTTACTTAATTCTGGAATTCATTGTACAAGACTTCTGTATTATCTCATGCAGATAAATTTCATATTGAGAGTAAAGATAAGAAAAAACTGAAAATTATGCCTGGAAAGTCAAATTTTTGCCAGAAAATACACGAAAAAGGGGGATTTAAGATAAAGGAAAGAAAGTGATCAGCAGAAGAGGCTCAGCTCAACATATGTAATTGGAGAATTCCAATTAGTGAAGATGCTTCATTTGGCTAATCTATCAAAGTGCTTTGAATAATAAGCGTGAGTAATTGCTCTCGGTTGATCCGAATTTAATTGGCAATTGCTCAAGCGTCACATTTCTGGAAATATAATACAAGATGTATTATTACGCATGCAGCTCTAGCAGTTCTGTAGGAATCCTAAAGTGGATATTATAATTTTTTAAACAAAAAAAAATTGCTGTGGATTTTTAAATACATTTCCTACAACTATTTCCACGACGAAGAAGATTAATTTTAAGAAAATCAAGATATGGAGACATTTTTTTCCAAAAAATCAATGTTAATCCGTATTATATGTGTTTTTTTTTAATTAAGTTGTAAAAAATTTATTTTTATGCTTAAAACTTTAATTTTAAGAAATCATCAATAGCAAAACGTTTTGGAAAGAAATGAATAATAAATACGAATGAAAAATTAAAAACGAGAACAGAAGAATAATTTTGGCGGAAAATCATTTTCAGTAATTTTAACGAATAATTTTATTTAGCAAGAGATAATGATTTTTCTACGGATTTTAAATAGATCTGAAACAATTATTTCAAGCAAAAATTAATTTTAAGAAAAGCGAGTAGAATCAATATTAATGCATATTGTAAATTTTTTGAAATAAAGATATAAAATATGTGTTTTCCCTACGAAAAACTTTAATTTTTTTTCCTTAAAAAATAGCTAAACGTTTTGATGGAAATCATTATAAATACGATGAAATTTTTGAAGAAATTTTATAAAATGGTTGAGAGTCCAATAAGTTCATTATTATTATTTTTATTATTTATATTTTCTTTTTTTTTTTTCAAGGAAGAATAATTTTGGTGAAAATTCGTTTTTAGTAATTTTAACGAATAATTTTATTTAACAAGGAAGAGAATTTTAATAAAAAATAACGATTTTTTGTTGTTGTTGATTTTAGAGATTTGAAACAATTGTTTCCAGGAAAAAGAAGAATTTTTTTAAAAAGAAAATCAAAGGGAATCAAATGAATGTGAAGAGATTTTTGAAAAAAAAAATCATTATTAATTTATATTGTAAATTTTTTTTTGAAATTAAAAAAAGTATTTTCTCTGCAAAAAACTTTAATTTTAAGAAATTGAAAATAGCAAAACGTTTTGAAGGAAATCATTGAAAATGCAAGAAAATTTTTGAAGAAATTTTACTAATTAATTAATAATTCGACGAACATTGAAAAACGAGAATAGAAGAACAATTTTGGTGAAAAATCTTTTTTAGTAATTGTAACGAATAATTTTATTTAAGAAGAAAAAAGAAAATTAAAGAAGGAATTGTGATTCGTTGATGATTTTTAAATAGATTTGAAACAATGGTTTTTAGGGTGGAGGAGATTGTTTTTAAAGAAAATCAAGAAGAATCAAAATATTGAGAAATTTTTCAAAAAAAAAAACATCTATGTATTCTAATGCACATTGTTATATATATTTTTTTAATTAAGATATATAAAGATTTTTTTTTCTCTCTCTCTACAAAAGTTTTATCTTTTGAAGAAAATCACTGTAAATGCAAGGAAATTTTTGAAGAAATTTTATTAATTAGTTAACAATCCAACGAAAATTTAAAAATGAGAAATGGATGAATAATTTTGGCGGAAAATTGTTTTTAGTAATTTTTACGAATAATTTTAAGAAGACAAAGAAACTTAACATTTAGTTTAAGAATTCGATCTGTAAATTATTTTCGTTAATACTCCTAACCTTAATACCGATTTCAGGAAACATTGTATTTCATTACATACATACCCCCTGCGACGGGACATATGATATTAGCACATGCAAGAACGCTGGCTGTCACACTTACGTAGGAGTTTAACAGCGACTATGATGGAATACATAATGAGATAACACGCTGTTCAACTGTAACAGCTGCATTCAGCCGACTGGTCTTGGACATGTAAGGGTATATCAAGGACAAGCAGAGCTTTGTTTCTTTAAACTCTTTCTCTCTCGGTTAAAGAACTAAAGATTTCTCTCTGGAAGAAAAATTGTGTTTGTTTTCGTTTCAAGAACGAAATGATGAAATATTGTAATCATTGAAATGAAATGTGACAGATGCATAAAAGCAATCTGAATTTTGTTGTCAACTTTATTTTGTTCTGATTCATTATCTTTGAAGAATAGTAAACACTGGGTTATGAAAATCATTATGAAATAAAAGCCTATTCTCAAATTCTGTTATTAATTTCCCCAGTGCTTCGTTATTGTTTAAATGAACTGGAAAAAATGCCTTTTGCTTCATAAAAAAAAGGTGTGCTTTTTATGAATATTTGCATATGTTTGATTTTGAAATTAGAAGATACTGTTCAATAAGAAGAATTCTTATCATGAAATCATTAAGAAAAAATCTTCAAAAAACGAAAATTATTAGTTGTCACAAATTTACGATAAACTACTGACTTCAAATTTTATGGTAAGACATTAATAGTTTATAATGTTTATGTTGAATCAGTTTTTAATAAATTATTTTCTATTACTAGTAACGTCTGTAGGTAACGCAATCTGGAAAATGATAGTTGATTTTGAAATTAGAAGAT
>JAOUZG010012691.1:7091130-7129334 GCA_026289955.1 Argiope argentata
AGGTAACGCAATCTGGAAAATGATAGTTGATTTTGAAATTAGAAGATTCTGTTCAATAAAAAGAATTCTTATCATGAAATCATTAAGAAAAGATCTTCAAAAAACGAAAATTGTTAGTTGTCACAAATTTGCGATAAACTACTGACTTCAAATTTTATGGTAAGGCATTAATAGTTTATAATGTTTATGTAGAACCAGTTTTTAATAAATTATTTTCTATTACTGGTAACGTTTGTAGGTAACACAATCTGGAAAATGATAGTTCTATGCTTAATACGATTCATTACGGTCATTATCATAAAACAGCAATGACATAAAAGTCTCATTATGCAAATGGGTGCCGATATTCCATTAGAAATGTATAGCTAGAAATATTTTCATTTCAAGTAAACTCTTAACTTGTCTTATTCCGAGTGATTCTTGGCCAAATAAAGAAACTAAAGAAATATAGTCTTTTTTAGTTCGTGTTTAGTTATATTAACGTCCCATTTTGATGTAACCTGCTTATTATTTAGTGACAATCCTCATACTTTTGAGCCGTGGTGAATTGATAAGAACGGAACATGAATAAAATAAAAAATACAATCTAACAGCGGCTTTCTTTATCAATCGGGCACAAATTTAATAATTTAAATGGAGTATGTAGTATTATTTTAATGTCAATTCATAAAAAGCAAAGAAATAATTATTCTCATTTGTTAAAAATTTCTTTCAGAATTATAAAAAATTGTTTATTCACATAACTTTTTTATTTTTAAATTATCTTTTTTTTTTCAAAATATTACGAAATTAAGAAAAAAAATTGTTATGTCTTTTTTTATTTCCAATTAAGCTTTACATATGGTTAAAATAATAATAATAATAAAAAGAAGCGTTTTAACAAATAAGTCACTTCGGGTTTTTTTTGTTTTTTTTAATTGAGAATTGGGTTTTAATTGAATTTAAAAAGGCAAGCATCTTCTAATTATTTTAGGTTTCAATTAATTAAGGGACTAATTAAGATATTTTTTAAGCCAATTTTTCCTAAGGAACATGTCATTGATACTTCTAGATGTTGATGTGTTTTCATTTTTTGTTAACTACGCATTAAATTGAATGTCAAAACACCGTGATCCTGATCTTATTATTGAAAATATGCGACAGTTGAGATTTTTGTCTGTAAACCAAGTTTTCTATATCGTTAAGACACTTTTACGGAAAAGAAGGTTTTGGGATTTGAAGATATAAAAATATCTTTCTTTTGCAATTGATTGTACTGTTATGCAATGCCGCTGTTTTTCTTGAAGATTTGGAAATTTTTAAGTTCTTCTTAATGAAGAATGGTTAAGTAGTGGGAATCTCGCAATGTTGGATTGCTCAATTTATTTCAGGAACAAAACAGAAAGGAAATATTATGGTGCCCTATATAATTTATTACGCAATTCAGTAAGAACAAATCACTCATACAAATTTTGTTTTAAGAATTCTTAAAAATACTAACTTGGTTTGGGAATCTGAACCGTATCGAGATGTGTGGTTGCATTAAAATTTTAAAATCAGCTGCAATTCGAATAGAATCTCTTAGCCACCTGTAGTTTTCCTGTTATTAGTGTAATGTGTATTCAAAAACATAACATAAAACATCTGTCTCTTCGAAGAATAAAGACAACACTTTTGATTGCACATAGTACATCTAAAAGCACCTGCGATTCCATTTTGTTTTAAAAACTTGATTTTTCTATCACTGAGTGTAATATTAAATAACAGAAATGAGATTTTGTAAAAATAACGTTTTAATGAGTAAGGTTTTGAGAAACTAGATATACATTTGATACTGAAACGATATTCTGATTGAAAACTTTTAAAATAAAGAAACCTATTAGTACAGAAAGCTTTACAATATTGTCATTATATTATACGGCATTTAAAATATAGGGCATTTTACAATATCCCGCTCTAAATGAACCTTAAAATGGAATTTTACCATAGAGTAATATTCTGGGTCATAGAAAAACAACATCTAATGTTGATGATCGCGCCATCAACTCTGAATTTGCGATGACAACTCTAAATTTTCAATTTAAATAAAACAGCATTATGTTAGCATCTCTAAAAATATTCTTTAAAATATCCATCCTAATAAAAACTTACTTTTTCTTATATAATTGGCAAAAAATAAAAATTTTGAACGTTGTTTTGGCAGGAGTTAAGTTGTTCGGAAAAACTTCTCTATATTAGTGACAAATGCAAGTAAAAAGAAAATGCGTGTCCTAATCCAGAGCTTCTTTGACTAATAGCATTTGAGATCCTTACTTTAAAGGCTTAACAAAAAGTAAACATTGAAAAAAAGAAAAGAATTTAATAATATTTAAAAAGGAAAATACTTAAAACTTTAGATTTATCAAGAGGATAAGTATCATGAAATTTAAAATATGCTTGCGTGAAAGTGAGTGAAATGTTAATCTGATTGAATAACTGAATAAAGAACTATCGCTTTTGATTTTATAAATCCAAAAGATAATGCAACCTAAAAAAAAATAGTCTCTCCAAAAACCGATTTAAGAATCAGACTTTAACAAAGTAACTTTATTGTTATTAGTATTTTATTATTATTATTATTATTATGATTTGCTAGGTATTGCTAGAACAATGATTTAACAATTTGGCGATTTTAGCTAAAATGCAAAAAATTACGTTGCGTAAATTTCCAAAAATTTCAGTTCTAATTTTATTGCATTTTATCATTATTTTTTCAATCCCTAAAGCAATCAGGCATCTAGAATGGTACGAATCAAAGTAAGCATTTTTTTATGAATTTGTGCTACTTTTTATTTAAAAAACAATAGAAGCTTCCAACTAAAGAAGAAAAAGCAATTTAATCTATTACAAAATGCAGCTTCAAAGTCATTTCATTGTTCTTTTGAAAGTAATTATTAACAACTTTCTTTATTTCGTAAATCTCTTTTCTTTTCTGTTCCTTGAAAAATGTAATATTACTCCAGGGTTTCAAAAGAGGAAAGGGGGGGGGGTCAGTATACTTGTTTTAAAGACTTTCTCATCGAAATATCCCTCCATAATACTCTACGTAAGAAAGTAAAAGCAACATTAAATATTTATTTAGCTTTTTCATTAAATGCTAAAAAGCAATTACCGAAAAAGATTTCTTTCCAAAATTGATACTTTTTAACTTGAATCATTTTTTAAAACTTTAATATCGTGATTGTTATTATATCAAGTGAGTGTTGCGTTTCATCTTTCTCTGCAATCTTAGCATGAGATTAATTCAATAATTTTTAAGATTTTTTCTGATTTAATCATAATAAGATATATCGAGAGAAACAACTGAATAGATAGTGCCGAAGCAATTATTTCCGTGTTTGTGGGAATCAAACAGTGTAATAATTTTATTAAAATGAGAGAAATTACTTGTAAACACTTCATTTGAAAAATTTCCTCTTAAAAATGTTAGTTCATTTCTTAATAAATTCATACTGCTAGAAATCCCTACCCCCTCCTCTTTTATTTGTGTCATTGATTTATAGAATTTATTTCATTTCACAAAAACATGCACTCACATTTTCGAACAGTTTAGCGTCGTTTATGTTGCTGACGATACCTGAAAACTCTAAAGAAATATAAAGTTTTAATACTCTGCAGCCCTTATTTTATTCCTTATCCTAGTTTATTCAACATTCGTTGAATGGCTTGTGACATTTTTACGATATCGCGCGGAAACCGATTTAGTTCCTTATGTAACAAAGTATATTTATATATTTTCGCTGTCGATTCATTCCATGCACTTGAGTAATTGTAAGGCTTCGATTAACTTCTCTTTGCTGGAATTTGAGTGCGTTCAAACCAAGGCTTCGATTAACTTCTCCGTGCTGGAATTCGAGTGCGTTCAAACCGAGCTTATTCACTTGCAGATAAATGAGCTTTTACGTAATTAATTTAAGAACTTTTACTGCAATGATTAAATTGAGAAGCAATTTATTTGGCTTCGTGCGTAAGATATTTATTTATCAAGTCTTTGGACATCTGAAGAATTTCAATAAGCAATAAAATATTTGTTGCTTTACAAGCATTTTCAATAAAATTAATTCTTTGTTACAAACGGCGGAAAATTTTTAATGGTTGTTGTACATTTATCTGCCAGTACAAACGAAGGCGTAAAAATCACTTCTTAGAAGATCTTTATCATTTTTATTTGTTTGTAACATTTTATATTTTTAGTAAGAATTTAAGAAAGAAAATTTTAAGATAAACTAGTATTGCAAAACTTACTGAAACTTAGTGCTCTAATGTTATAATTATTTGAATGGATATTGTTTAATTTTGACAAACAGCATTTATATTTTTAATTGTTAGTACTTGTAAGGGACATTTGTCACCAAAATGCAATTAGAGCTGAAATTATTTCAGTAATTTTTTTTTAAATCTCATTTCTCTTTAAGTATATCGTTTTTTTTTTTTTTTTTGTATTTATCAGTTTTGAGGCGGATGCACTATTTTTAATAAAACAAATAAATAAAGATCATATTTTTGTAAGCATGAAGGCTTGTAAGTATGAAGTTTATTTAGAGTTTCCGAATCCCATTGAGTTTTCCAGTTAATGTACAGACATCTTTTTACCTGTATCTACAAATCACATGCAGGTATGGGTGTTTCTAAAAAACGAGTTGCGGACTTGGCACTTTTATCAGTGTGCTCATTACCACATATTCCCACATGGGATGGTATCCAGCTGAATAAAACTGTAAAGCTTCGAGAGAGAGCCATATAAAATAAGTTAAAGAGGGTTAGTTTTCTATAGTAGGGTTGTAAGTATGAAGTTTATTTAGTTTCTGGATCCCATTGAGTTTTCCAGTTAAGGTAGAGACATCTGTTTACCTGTTTCTTCAAATCGCATGCAGGTATGGGCGTTTCTAAGAACGAGTTGCGGACTAGGCACTTTTATCAGCCCGATCATTACCACATATTCTCATATGGGATGGTATCCAGCAGAATAAAACTGTAAAGCTTCGAGAGATAGCCTTATAAAATAAGTTAAAGAGGGTCAGTTTTCTATAGTAGGGTTGTAAGTACGAAGTTTATTTAGAGTTTCCGAATCCCATTGAGTTTTCCAGTTAATGTACAGACATCTTTTTACCTGTTTCTTCAAATCGCATGCAGGTATGGGTGTTTCTAAAAAACGAGTTGCGGACTTGGCACTTTTTTCAGCCTGATCATTACCACATATTCCCATATGGGAGGGTATCCTACAGAATAAAACTAAAAAGCTTCGAAAGATAGTCTTATAAAATAAGTCTAGAATTTTTATAATATTTGGATGAGTATAGTTTTAAAGTGATTTTAAAGATTGTAAAACACTTAAAGAATCAATATTAATATTATAGTTTCCACTATATCTATTTAAAATTTCTAATAAAACATACAAAACTGCAGTAAAAATGGAACAACATAAAGGAAGCTGAAAACTTGTAAATAATTGTTAACATACAGGACCATGAGGTTAAATCAAAGCAACAAGGTTTTGTGTCGAAGATAGCGATCCGTTGAAATCGGATGCTAGTATGTTGAATCGGATCAGATTCCGATGTCAACACATTCTGTTACCCCTCACTCTCGCCTTCCACATGCGGTTGTGGAAACCATATATTTGTTAACGTTTGTAATACGTTGACCCCAAATATAGGGCTATTCTTTACTCTCTGTTTACATTGTAACACCCGCTGTTCGCGGTGGGAGGTCAAATGACGCCACATATTTGCAGACTTTTTGTAACAAAACAGTGGGAGTTTAGATTAGACAAAAGCTTACGGTCGCTTCTTTTTCCCTTTCCGTGCATTTGTATATTTTTCAAGTTAGATTGTCCTATAGTGGCAACATCTTGTTTGGGTCATCTGGCTTGTTACACTCAACATTTACCTCCTGTCTTTAAAGATCTTACAGAAGCTCAAATTCAAGTCTTTTATTCCAATTCATCTCTTTATGTTTACATTTAACTTGTGGGGGGGGGGAAACCAAGTCAGTTTATTTTAGAAATTGAAGTGCGATTTTTATTAATTAATCTGGAAAATTTTAAATATGGGTTTCATATGAAGATGGAGCTTTAAATTATTTTTTGAACTGAACAGAGCGACAATTCCTTATAGAGAAAGTTTAAGTAAATCTCGGAAACGTTTCAGTATATTTGCAAAAATCTTTACTTTCACCCACTTCTTCAGAAGTAATCACTTTAGATTTAAAAACATCATGCTCTAACATGATAAAAAGATTAAAATGAAATCTGCTGAACATAATTTCTTGAACGGCCAAGCACCACGTGTTCGTGCAAGTTAAATCGTATATTTATTTATTTTAATTGTTTCGTTGAATTAGTAACTTTAGTATTGGAAACGATCAAAAAGACTTTGTTTCGCATTTACTGTTTAAAAAAATATCGCATTTCCTACTTATTTCATTTCATATAATCACGTGCACAAAATTACAGTTTTCTATGTTTTATTTTTTGTAGTAATTAACTTATTTTTTTTAATCTTAACTTTTGTAAATGTAATGGCAACGCGTTATTAAAAGCTCATTTTTTTAGATGCTCTTGCAGATAATAAAATTTTTATTTTGTACCTTCGGATTTTTGTTGACGCCAAAAGCCTCATCCCAAAAACATCATATTTTGGCATGATAAAAAAAAAACACCATTAATTAGATTAATAAGTATATTGGATTCATTTGTTTATTACGCTAATTTTACAGGAGGAAAGCACTTTTAATAATTACTTTTAATAAGTATAATTGCCGATATTATGAACCTGAAAAGAAATCAAATCACGGTGACTTGCACCATATGTGCAAACGCATATAAAGTGGCACATTAAAATCTCCCGATAAACATCGTTTCCCTGTATCCATAGTAGCAGATAGTAACAATCTTGCCGCATACATAATTCAAATAAAGGAGCCCAATTTCCTTTATCGATTGTTCCCAAAAAGGAGCGCAATAATTATGGATAATGATCATGCTTTCTTAATTGTCATTATCAAGTTGGTTTTTCCCTCTTTCGGAGTTCCTTTCGAACTTTATGTGTACATGGAATATAAATGCTTTGTTAAATTTTTGATCCTGGAATTGATTTTCCGTTGTGTTTTTAACAGCTGTTGGAAGCATTACTTTTTCATCTGTGATGATATTTCATTAAATAAAAAACACTTTTAATTGAAAGATTCTTCATCAACATCTGTATGCTCGCATGCTATGAGGATTAAGTATCATTACTGCAGTATTTGTTGTTACGATCGATTAATTACATCTGCTTGTAATTCAGATTTTATAAATAGATCGCAGCAGTAAAATCCATAATTTCCTTAATTATGCTCCTAATTAACCGCAGAATTTTTATAAATTTGATTGTTGGCATCAATTATCATTTGATTTTTTTGAAAGAGTACTTGCTTTTGTATTAGTTAGAAATTACAATCTGGCAATTCTGCGTCAGTGAATGTTATGGGATTAAATCCCATTTTTTTCTAGTAATTAATGTAATCTTTCACCGAGTAATGTAATCGCTTATCGGATGATATTGATTTATCAAATGAGTGTGTTATTTTCCTAGATGGTATAGGGAAATTATTAAAGAATAAACTGGTGTTTTTATAATTTAATCAAGTTCTTTTTATTTAACTAATTGGCTTCACTAATCATAAGTAAATTTGTGTAAATATTTCGGACTTACCTTTAGTGGAAACTTACTTAGTCTTTTTTTTTTTTTTTTTTTTTTTTTGTAATTTCAATAAATTAGAGCTAACCTGGATTTAATTGTTCTAGGACTTGCCTCTAAAATATTTTAAAACCATCCCATTTTAGTTACTTTAGTATTTACTTACTTTTTATCTCATCTCATAATTTACTTATTATTTTTCTTGTTTCTTTAATGAAAGTATATAGTTAACTAACTACATTGAAGATTTAAGAATTTAGTGTAATGCAGTTTTAAAGAAAAATTTTAGTTCTTCAAAATATAATCCAATGACAGAAACTACGTCTCTACAATACGAAAGATAACAGTGCAAATATAAATGAGGTGTTTACCATAAATTTTATTGGATAAAAATCGCGCTTTTGTTTATGTACTTACTAGTAAATTATTTTTTATTATTATTATCTCCTACTTATTAATTTTTAGATCGATTCATTAGTCCTGAAACTTATTATCTAGTGTTACTGCAGAAATGGAGTCAAAATTTAATTAACTCAAATATTAACTGATAATTAAATTCTGAAAATATTAAAATAGTATATTATCTTCAAGAATACTCTAGTTTTCAAAATTTTAAAAGAGCTAGGGAAATAATTATAACCAAATTCCTTTTTTTACAAACGTGACGCGAATCAGTTAAATCAAAGATTTGGAAACAAATTTAAACTTATTGCAGTTCTTTAGTGAATTGTATGAAAATATTTTTGCTCGAAACGACCTACTTAAAAAATTTTGTTTTCGAATGCGGTAAAATTGAACTGAAGTAACAGCTAATTCCTCAAATCTGATACTTCTATTGTATAGATCTATGCATTCTATTAGCGCAAATCAATATTTAAACTTGAAATACATTTCGATTTATAAATAAATATTATCTCTTACCTACCAATTAAAAAAATAGATTTAAAAAAAATTGTTGAAAAGAACCTAACTGATATTAAAAGAAGTTTCAACGTTATCAAAAACATGATGTCGTTTGGATTTTTAAAGAAATATATGTAAAGAATTTCAGTAGTTTTTCTATAAATTTTTTTAGTTTAGTTTTAAATGTAGTTTATCTACTTCAAAGTGAACTTTTGCAAAGAAGTTATTACGAATATTTATTCAATATTCGATAACTGTTTTCTTTACTGAAAAATTAACCTATATCGATTTATTATATATATTTTTTTCTTTACTTTGTGTAAACTATACCTTAAAATTCTCTCTTTAGAATGGAAGATATTTTCCTTGTTACTAACTTTTATTTTCTGCATTCTTCTTTAAAAAATAGATATTTTTCTCTCATAAAATAATTTTATTCCCCCCCTCCCCAATACAAAGTATAACATTATATGAAACGCACGTTGTTTTCTTTTTTTCCTTTGCACTTCACTACCGGTGTATCAAAACAATTTGTATCCCTAGCAGAGAGATTGCAGAAATTTCAGTCTGTACATCAGTGGCGTCATCTCTTGGCGATTATTTATAATATTTGTTGCATCTTCAAAAAAGTACTTGTAGTATGAAAACTATAAAACATTCTTTTAGTTACCTGATTATTTCATCAATAAAAAATATATTTAAAAAGAGTAAGAGAAAATTCGGTCTCTAGGAATCAATAATACTATTCGGACGTATTTATTTTTTCATCCTTGTAATATATTTACAATCAGACAAAAAAATACATTAATTATTTCTATCGATTTGTAGACTAAGAAATGGATTAATATTGTGAGAATTATAATTTCGTACAAAGTTCGAACATTTTTGGCTCAAATGAACGATTTAACGATTAATTTATTAAAATTACGTAGTTTTTAAATGATTATTATCATTCTTCAAGCAAGTGTTAGCATAATGTGAATACACGTCGTGGATTTTCAATTAACTATTTTATCTTATCAATTGCAGTTAATCGTTACCTAGATATTATCTTTTCAGACATTGTATTCTGTCATTAATATATTATTTTCATCTACTTTCTCCGAGAAATTTATGCTTTTTCCTTCTATAATGTGAATGAAAATAAAACAAACGAAACAGTCTATTACGTAACTCTTAACCACTAATTTAACCATATTATTGAATGCTTTACTGTCATTTTGTGTTTTAATTTCCTATGGGCTATTTCGTCTAATGAAGTTTTAATCTATTTCTTTGTTGGTTAAATGGTAGAAAAGTGTATATTACTTCTTTTTTAAATTTTTTTTTATCGTAATTATACTAGATTCGGTCAGAGAAATTAAAAAAAAATGACAACGTGCTTTGCTATATTAATATTATGTAATTCTATCTCTTAATCGATTATCAAAAAAAATTCAATCGATCTAGTTTTATTATTATTATTATTATTATTAGACGATGAGGCATTTGCTAGTTGAAAATTACAAAGAAAAAAATCTTGAACCATGAAACGATTTTAGTTCAATTAAAATATTTTTAAAAGATGTATTTTTTAATGCAACGGTTTCGACTTAAATAAGACTTTTCAATCGAAATAATATATTGTTTAAATACAACTACCTTGTTTGCAATAACTTGTATTTGTTTTCTTTAATCACTGAATTTTCATTTTAAATATCTAAAATCTTTGATAAGAATATTTCTTACGATATTGGATTATCGTTACAAAAATGTCCTTTAAAAACGATTAAGTCCTTTAATCGTTTTTTTTTTATTGAAAGAATTTCAAAATTAAATACTTCAACAAGATTTTCATAAATATTTTGATAAGATGCATGATCAAACTTTATCTCCAGATCAAGGTCGTCACTGGACACTTGGGGCCCCCCGAAATAGCAGATGATAGTGGATTTCTTTCATAATTGTTTTTCACAGACTAACCAAGTTTTTTTTCTTGTTATGGTTTATCATTTTTTTAATAATTAGATTAATTTTGAACATTCGAATCGAATGAAAGATTTTCAGATAAATATCTCGTAGTTATTATTATGCAAATTTTTATTCTTTTTAAAAAGGAATGATGCTGAATTCATTTGACGTCATACAGAGCGTAATATGAAATCCATATAATATAATTCAAATAAAATATTTACTAGAAACATATATTTATGATTATCTATTTTTAAATTCAGATTATAAGAATATCTCCATCTAAGTTATCTATCTAAGTTTTCGTATTGTCAAGAAAGTGAATTCGTTGATTATTTTATCAAAGTTATTTTTTTTTTAAATTATTCTCAAGTGAGAACGATGCTAAACTGGGAAACCTTTTCTCTCCCATATTGTTTAACAAGTAGTTTTTCATTAAAATCAATTTTTAGAATGTTGGTTTGAATTTAATTGTTGTTACAAGAATCATTCAGTATACAGGGTGTCCGAGAAGTCTTTGACACATTTCAAAAATTCGATAAAAAAAATTAAACGAGATAGAAAGTAAAATTAAATTACATTTATTACCTCATATAGTAAAGTTTTTTTTTTTTTTAATTCAAAACTGGCCGGGAGATTGCGGTACTGAAACGTTAGAAAGAGTTGTTTAGAAAATGGCTTCTCCAAGTGAGCGCGCGTTTTGTGTTATGTGGTTTTTCGAATCGAAATCTGTGACTCAAGTTCAACGTAATTTTCGTGCAAAATAGGGGAAAAGACCCTCCATCTCGCAACAGCATTATTGCATGGAAAAATAGGTTTTTGGAAACTGGGAGTGTCCTGGGTCGACACAGAAGTGTCGTCGATAGAATTCATCAGTCATTTGCTCGTAGCCCCCGAAAATCAGGGGGCCCACATCGAGGTGTATTGATACGTTAAAAAAAACTTCACTATTTGAGGTAATAAATGTAAATTAATTTTACTTTCTATCTCGTTTATTTTTTTATATAGAATTTTTGAAATGTGTCAAAGACTTCTCGGACACCCTGTATATCAGAAGAACCCGTTGAGAAGGAATTGTGATTGATTATCAACAATTCTGTCAATCTTTTAACGCTATTCATTATTTTCAAACTCCACTTTAAAAGACGCCATCATTAATGATGATTGGGATGGAAATATTAATGACGCTTTCTTTAGAAATTTTTCTGAAAATCATCTGCTTCCTTGTGTTTGATGTCTTTTTTATTAGCTTTCATAGGAAATTCCTGTTTAATTACATGCTAAGTATTCTAAAACTTTGTACTGTTCAATTAAGAGGGGGGAAAAGTATATTCTGGCCTCTAATTCACCATTTTATATTTAATATTTTATAACATACTAATTCTCCATATCTCTGAAGCATTGTTGAAAACTCAGTCTAAAATAAAATTCTTGGTCTTAATTGCACTTCATTCTATTATTCAACTTAATGATTTTTTTTAGAAATATGCTGATAATATATCTATGGTTTCGAATTGCATAGACATTCGAACAATATTTGGAAATTATAAAACTTCGTGTTGTATAATTAAGAGGAAAAAAATGGTATCTCTGATTCTCCATTTTATATTTAATGTTCTATAACATCCAACCGCCGGATAATACCAGGACATTCTCACTAGTACCGCCTTTTTAGGTCATATGTCCTGGCAATGCGCAGCTTCGTTTAGACTTTCCCCGAAGTCAGCTTGCATCATGGTGCCATCTGGTAATGGTTACCATCATTTAATTTAATCAGATTTATTATCGTTTTTTATTTAATTAGAATTAAATTTCTTTCTAATTAGATGGAAAAGTAAAAAATGTAATATAGTTAGTAAATTTTTTATGTTTTTAAATAAAATTTCTTATGTAAAAAAAGTTGATATATATTTTTTTCTCCTCATTCCTTTTTATAAAATGATTAAGTAAGAAGTTGTTTCGCCTTATGTTTAGTAAAAAATTAAAGAGTATTCAGCTCAACTTAAGGATAATAATCTCTGAGGTTGTCATTCGAACAGTTGATTTTAATACTAGTGTTATTAAAGAGCTTTGCAATACTTATCCTCAACAATTTTTTCCCAGACAGCCTGCTTCCCATTCATCATTTTTGCACTTCATGTTGAGTTGTCCTTTTTTAAAAATTTTTTTCGAAAATTGCATTTATTTCATGCATATTACTTTCATCTTTAAACTCATGCACTTATTCTGCGTTTTCTGACGACGTTTGCAAGTTTTTTTGAAACCTTTTTTCTTCCTAACAATACAGGACATTTTTTTCTCTCTCAATTCTTGTTTACGAAATAAATTGAATCCTTTGTCATTAATTTCAATAGAAAAGTCAGAATTCAATATATTGTTAAACCTACAAAAGATAAAATTAAAAAGGACTCTTAAATGAAATTTTTGATTATATTGCTACCATTATTTGAAGTTATCTGTCAAAGAAAAAGGAAACTCTTCATATTCAAGTGTGAAATTGGAACCTAGTCTGAAAAAATTGCTTGAACAACAGTTTGATATAGTTAACTATTATATTCCGAGATGTGCAACTGTTTTTAAGATTGAATTTAAATAGTAAGAATGATTAATTTTATGAACGTAGCTAAAATGAATTTATTACAAACGCACACGCTTATCTTATATTTTGGATTTACCTTCTTGTCGCTGATCTTCGGTACGGCTGAAAAAAATCAAAAAATTAAATTAATCGGTTAATTTGATTTCTTGGATATATATATATGCCTGACTCCATGTATTCTTGTTAAATGGAATTTTTCTGTTAGCAATATTTATAATTATTTATTCATTAACCGAGTGTAACTGTTGCCGAGATAGTACGGATACTCCTGGCATTAGATTTAGAGGATGCTCCGAAGATAAATTAATAGAGAATTCAGTAATAATAATAAATCTAGTTTTCCGGATGATTTGAGAAGAAAATAGAAATCCACACAGCAAATAATACTGGAGTAGTAACGAACAAACGCAAAAAAAATGACAGACTTTGATCGCTATGCAGCAGTGATATTTTAATATAGTTGGTAAGTGTGCAAAATAAACGTTTAAAAAACGCATAAAAACGTTTCTATAATCGTTAAATTAATACATTATAAGCAAATATGAGTGTGACTGTTGGCGAGATAGTATAGATACTCCTGGCATTAGATTTAGAGGATGCTCCTAATATAAATAATAGAGTATTCAATAATAATAATAAATCTAGTTTTCCGGATTGATTTGAGAAGGAAAAAAATATCCACGCATCGAATCTACTGGAGTAGAAATGAACAAAGGCAACAAAATAACTGACTTTGACCGCCATGCATCAGTGATATTTTAATATAGTATGTAAATATGCAACATATATATAGTGCCTGACTCCATATATTTTTGACAAATGGAATTCTTCAGTTAAAATAATTAATATTATTTATTTATTAACTGAGTGTAATTTTTTAAAAAACCGTTGGTATGGTTATACTAATCCCTTCTGAAGCAATGCATTAAATTCTTTCATTTTTTTATTCGTTACTTAAAAGATTTCGCTGATTTTTTTAGATGTGTATTATCGCTCGCAGCCATCTTAAGTCGCGAAATTTCACCACCCATTACCCGGAAATGGTTCGCTCGACGTCGTGTTTGGCTTGGCCTACTTTGTCGCGCACATAAGTGTCGTGCATTAGATTATTTATGAAGCTCTTCTGAGTCAGTGAAAACCATTACGAAACATCATATTTCAGGTGATGCCAGTGACTTGCGAGAGGTCGTGAACATTCAACTCATGACAGCGCAATCAAAACATGCTCATTTCATTTTTAATCAATAGCCACTGATTTTTTGGTTACCTTGCTTCAGATTTCGGTCACATGGCGACTCATGGGGTTTCGAGGCTTAACCCAGTTCAAAATGTCATTGGTCAAAAAACTTTTCCGACGGACTCAATAGAAAGTAGGTAAGCAAGCGATGGCGCCTCATGTTGTGGGTTGCACTCATAAGCTCTGGAATTAAGAGTACAAAACTGTGTGTTTATTAGTTTTTAGAAAACAGAAATTTAAGAAAAGAAATTTGAAATAGCAATATCAACTGAAAGAATTTCAATATAATATTTTTAGGCTTGTCAATTTAACAGTAAGAATAACTAGTAGGTAGTCATTCAAAAAAAGAAGCACAAAAAAAATGAGTAGCCAGAATATGGTGTTGACAGTTGTCTTTTGGTTAAAGTCAGTGAATTTTAACATATAAGGCACCGTCATCAGTAGCATGAGCGAAGTAATGAACTATTGAAATAAAGTAATATATACATGTTTTAAATAAAAATTAATTAATGATAATCATATTCAGGGCCTGACTAAAGCAGGGGTATACGGGGCAGCTGTCCCGGGCCCCCACATAAGTGGGGCTTCCAAAATCGATTAGAAATTTTGTTTTACGTCTCTTTTTTTTAATTAATGTTCTTCATAACTAAAGTAATAAAGCAGAAGGGGCCCCAAAAAAATTTTTGCTCTGGGCCCCAACTTGGCTAAGTCGGGCCCTGATCATATTTTTCAAAAATAAATAAATCCATATAAATATCGCAAATAATATTCTTTGGAAATTATTTATTATTCTAGTATCATAGAGAGTGAAATTAATTGAAATTAATCAATAAAAATTGCTTTCTGGATAATTAAACATTTAAAAAAAGCTGGTAGAGAATAGGACTTCCGTTACATTTCCCTAATTCACATAGAAATTATTTTTTTTAATGCGGATATTTCTAGATAATATTTTTGTCAAGTTAAAAGAACAATCAATCTTCGCGTGTTGTCTCATCTCAAAAAGATAAAGAAAACTATTTGGCATGAAAACGGTTATTACCGATTTTCAAAACTTGAAAAGAGTCTCAGTTTTCCGGAACTCATGATTCAGTAATAAGTGAATATTTTGGTACTTACATATTAGACCGTCTTCGCCAACGGTTTAATAACTAATTGGCGACAGATTTAAATTTGGCGATAAAGATCAACGGATTACACCATTACCGGATTGCCATAATTGGCGGTTTATCAACTTATTGGCGATAACTTCAAATTTGGTGAGAAACTTGGACGATCTAATACATTAATACCAATATTTTTATGGTATTCATTTTTCGACAACGTTCAAACGCATCTTCAAATAAAATAAATATTGTTTTTTCTATGATTATATTTTTAATACAGTCAACCTAATTCAGTCTTCAAAAGAAGAGCGTTTATATGGTGACTAAATTAATTTTTTAGTGAAATATTATTTAATCTTGAAATTCGGAAACTGATTTTCGAATAATTACTCGGAGCTTTTCAAATTACAAATTATAAAACTAAAAAATATTTACCCTTCAAAATATTTTAACCGATTTAATAGTTGCTCATATCTGAGAATATATTTTTAAAAATGGCAATATCCATACAACAATAAACCAAACTTCTAACATTAATCATCAAATTAAATCATGAATGAACTAAAGTATTTGTCTTATGTTTTCAGATGTAATTTCGGCCAAAAAATTCTAACTCTTATGAAGCTGTTATTTGAGTGGGGTGGGGGCTGTTGATGCAAATTTTATTGTAAGATGATTGTATATGAGTTAATAGATATATAATGTTCAATACTCTGTGTAATAACTGATCTCGCCAGATAGGAATCAAATTTTTTGTTAAAGTTTATTATGGATGGCATCAGTACTGATGATTCTAAAGAAAACATCTACTATTGAAGATTAACTTCTAGGTTATTAATTATGACTCGGAGATCCGCTTGGCACTCCTAAAAACACTCTCACACACCCTCACTCTGAGTTGAGATTATTTTATTTTACTCATGCCTCCACCAGTGCGCAACTGTTCTTTCACTCTTCACTTCACATCCTTTTGAGGAGGCCGGAACAGTTCCATGGTGGTTGGGGACATGGCACTCTGATTTCAAAAAAATAATGCGTTTTCTTATTTCATTTCGAATTTCGTCTTGAAAAGTGCATCTGTTTCATTATGAACATCTATTTACAGTGATAACTCATTTAAAAAGAGCTGAATATTTTTATACGCATTTATGATAAGGATAAGGTGTCCGCTTTACAACGGAAAGAGGGGGTGCAGCAGCTTCTGTGGGTACGGACCCCTGAGCACCCGAGAGCAGAAGTTTGACTTCTAGCTCATATGAGGATGATACACACACTCGCTTTCACAGGGGGGGAGGGGTCAGAAGAACAACCATGCCCTAACCGGAATTCGAAGTCACTAGGAAGACGCACTACCTTTGTGCCAGGAGGCCGGCTATACACATTTATAGGTGTGTGATAAGTTTGAGTCTGAAATTTATGGCACAAGGGCTAGCTTTGACCATACTGCACCAAACATATGGTAAAAAATATATTGCAAATATTGAAAAATTCAATACATCATGTAAAGAATTTGTTACACTATAAATATCAACTGACAAATTAATAAAAATAAAAATTACTGAACTCCAAAGAGTGAAACGAAATAATATAAGAAGCAAAAATCCAATATCTTTTAAAAATTGAAAAATTTTATGTGAGGATGTACTCCTACCATGCCATAAATGTTTAAAGTTGACGAGATGTGTGATAAACCTAAAACCAGATATTTAGTTATTTGTTTTCGTTAAGCTCGATTTACCTTTTTAAAAATTCTTCAGCTCGAAATTAAATGATTGGCTGGTTTAGCCTGGTTGGTAGGGCGTTGGTTCCTCATCCTTGGGCTGCGGGTTTGAACCCGCTAGCCGAATACTCTTCATGTGTATGTGGTGGCTGGCGCACGTTAAATTTTAAATTTGTCGTGGTCACAAAGTAATGTATGTCGAGAGTAATACCACTGGGGGTACTGGGTCAGAGGTGATTGTTCTCTTTTCAATATCTAAATCACAATCTGCGGATGAATGAATGAAATCCACCAAGCAAAAAGCGTTTGTGACGTGTATGGGCTAGAAGTCAGACTTCTGCCCTCGGGTATTCACAGGTCCATACCCTTAAGCGGCCTTCACACGACCCGCTGCACCTTCAGACGAGCCATGTGTTCCCCCATTTTACCCCTCTTGGGGTGCTTTGATGTCTCTGGACGCGTCCGAAGTTTTCTCGCAAATTGTCAGTAAAGAGCCCAGGCATCAAAGGTCCCTAAGAAACCGCAAGAGGAGTAAAACGGGGGAGCGCGTTGCCCGTTCGTTGCACCCCTCGTTCCATTAGAAAACAGAACACAAGAACAACAAAAATCTAAATTATAAAAGTTACTTTTAGGGATTTCAAATGGTCATGACTTTGTATTGATTGTTTGTACTGTGGTCTAGATGGTTGGTAGCAAAACGAACCGCGATTTTTTTTTTCTCTCTGTCTTAAAATATATTAATTCTGCCTTCTTCTAGTTTTACCGTCTAAACGGTAGAATGCTGTTTTATAGCTTTCGTCGTGAAATCCATTGCAATAATGTGAACTGTGGGGATAAAATATTTTCTGAACTGTGAAAAGTTAATGGAACCGACTTGCTGTTAGAGCAATGAAATAACTGTTAGGAATATCTAGTTCCTGGAAATGGTTTCTTTACAGATGTATAAAATAAGTTTTAAAATAATTGAACATTCTTTCATTTAATTCTATTCTTTTCTTTCAGATTTTCCAGCTGCAATGAAAAGACTGCTAAAAAATGAAATACTTCTGTTCAGAACGGCAAGTAGTGTTTTACACATTTTGCCCATCGCTGGCCTTTATACCTTCTTGCCAAAATACCTCGAAAGCCAGTTCCAGTTAAGTGCCACCAAGGCCAACATGATCTCAGGTAAAAATAATAATACAGTAGACTCGCCTTATTGTGATTCTTAATGTGAGGACTCACTTAAAGCTATATCCGAAAATGACTCATATTCTTTTTCTTAAATGGCAAATGCAAAAGAAACATTGATACGGAGACGACGATGACAGAGACGTTCATATCATAGCTCACTTTAAAGATTCAGTATAAAGCGAGTCTACTGTATTTAATTCACATATGCATCTTATGCTTTATCTAGAATGAAAATAGTTTCAACATTTGAGTGAAATTAATATACCGTTTTAGAAGATATCTGACTTTCAAGGTCTCGCAGGTGGTTGGGTTGTATAATACATCCGACTAATATCGTGTAAAGAATTCATAATGAAATATATTCACTAATAAAATAGTTGGTGAAATATCTGAGGATAGTTAAATTAATGTTTTCGAATCTGGTAATCTCAAAATCATACTATAATTTCTTTTGAAAACTGTGCCTAGTGTCTATGCTTGGGCTCAGTTTTATTGCCTTTGTCTTCTTTTAATACTTTTTAAATGAATCAAGAAACTGGACGAGCTGAATTCAAGCTGACACAATTCCATTGATAAAAATTGAATTTTGAATTTTTATCCCATCTTTGAAATTGTAGTCTGTATATGTACTGTGATTTGTACCATGCAATTTAATTAAATAGATAGGAATTTAATAAAAAATAAGGACTATTTTTACAAGTTGCATACAATATTTAACTTCTTTTAAAAAGCTCTCCATTTGTCCTACTTTTGCTTTTAGAACATTTGGAACAACGATATTTTTGCTTCAAAAAAAAAATATTTTTAACGGCATTCTTCAAATACTCTGTCAGGCCGTGGTAGTCTGGTTTATAAGGTTTTGGGTTCCAGACCGATTACGCCGATGAACCGTCTTTTAAACAGGTCTGGTACACGTTTAATCCTTCCAGGCCAGACGTCCTCCCGTTGGCGTGGCGTGGAGAAGGAAGTGGCAACTCAGGTGTCGTCCAACCACGGTTCAGAGTTACTAGGTTTATCTCAAAATAGCTCTAGTGTTGCTTTAAAAACAGGACGTTAATAAAACAAACTAAAATACTCTCTCTTTCTCTACATTATTTTCTAAATATTAAAAATAGGTTATCTTATGGCTATGAAATTATTAAAGTGTATACTGTTTTTTTCTTCCAAATATTACGCCATTTCTAGAATTCATAAGCATGTTCTTTCGCTTTAGGTATGGCTGGTATTTTAGTTATGGGAGCCGGAATTTTCGCCAGCGGCTCTTTCATGCGTACTTTCAAGCCCAGCGCTAGATTTGTAGCGAAGTGGATTGCAGCATCCGCCCTAGCTTATTCTATCGGCATGGTGATACTTATGTGGCTTGGATGTCCCCTTAATGACTTCGTGGGACTTGATGAAGTAAATCCAGGGTGAGAAAATAAATTAATTTATGTATTTTTATTTTTAGTATATACAGCATAACATAACGGAGAAATAACACTCATTAATCCATAATTTGAAATTTCTTTATAAAAATATAATGCATTCCACATAAGAATAGCTTTATAGCAAGTTATCCGAAATAATTTTCTTCTCAGCCAGATATGTATATCTATTTTTTCCATTAGTATAAAATTTCACAGATCCTGTTTTTACTGTCTGCTGGTAAATAAATCATGGCTGGAAACAAAGTTCAATAATTTACTTAACAGCTGGCAATATTTGCTAAACAAAATTATTTTATTTTACTCCTTAAATCGACCCAGTCTACCCGGTTGAGTGTAAGATCTATAGGTAGGCGGTATTAAAGAATATTAAACTTCTTACTGGTTTTACTATCATATTTATGGCTTTTTATTTTAATTTTTTTTGATGATTGTGCATCACTATCTTAGAATTTCTATACTATGGAGGGAAACTTAAAATTTCTGTCATTAATTTTCTTATTACATAGTACGTTTTCTGATGCGTGTTGTAAGCGATAGTAAAAATTAGTTTTTATTTTAAAATCATAGCTCTCATACTTTATCATGATATAATGCTCAAAAAATATTTTTACTTTAGCGATGAACTTAACATCGCCTCCCCCCTCGAGAAAAAGTATTATTTCAGATCTTATTTGATTTGCATGCAGAGGATACTTTACATTCATTTAACACGCTCAAATGCTCTATGAAACTCAGAATTTTAATATCTAAAAAATAACTGTATATTCTAGATTATTCCAGATACAAACTGGACTGCTCTCCTCTGAGTTGCTGTCATTTTTACCAAAAAATAATTTTTTAAAAAAACCTTCTATATATTTTTTAAGATTATTTCAACTATTTTTCATTTGGTTTTCGAATCATTATGAATTTCTATAGAATGTTGTTTCATAACAGCGAAAATTAAAAGCCACAAATATGTTAATGAATGTAAAGTTGCTCTATAGAAATCTTAAATGCTAATGTTTACTAATTTATTTCGTATTTAAAATTGTATAAGATTGAATGATATATTTATTTTTATTATTACATGATTGTTTTTTTTATTTTTGTCACAATCTCTTGAAAAATTTTCTATTCACTTAATACCAATGTAATTTCTTTCCAATCACATTTGTTTCCAAAATTATCCAAGTTATCTCTTTTCCCAATGAAGATCATTGGGAATATAGCATTGGGATATAAAGAAGTCCTTCAGTTTCATCAAATTAGTTATAGTTATTTTTATTAATAATTATGTTACGAAAATTTATCTCCGGATTCGCTTTTATAGTGGGCGTATGGTGGGAAGTCACAATCAGCAGGCCTCAGTAGAAAACAACAATGACTTTTATTTATGCGCGAAGACACTAACACAAAGACGACGAATACAGAGACAACAAATATGTACAGCCGAGACGAACACAGGACAGTACACTGCAGTAGACAGTAGCCCACAAGTAGTAATCGACCACAGCCCTCAAAACGGCCACACAGAATCCAGAAGTGAGGATTGTCCGAGCCTCACTCTACGGTCTCTCCAGACGGCCGAAGTTATCACTGTCTCATCGCTTTAGCTGCCAACTTACTACCACACGACTGGCTACTCCACACGCTATACGTCGCTGCTTCCACAGTAGACAGCAGGAATCGGGACGCAGCAGTTCAGTATTCGCTTGTATTCCACACAACGCTGGCACTCCGTCGAGGCTTCACTATCCTCTCGAAGACTCGTTACTTGTCTTCAACTCCACTTCGGGTTCAATTCAATTCAAACATACTGCAGCTTGAATCTGCCATAATTTTATAGCTCCCCGAAGACGGGCAGAGAACCTTCTAGGCCAATCAGGGCGCATCTCGGTTTCTATTGGATCGTGAAAATTCTTGAAGTTTCCTGTATTATCCATTTTGTCACCAAATGGTTGCCAAGTTTGTCACCAAGCCCTGACATCACAAACACGGCGCCCACTCAGCGCGCAATAGGTCTGATCTTAAAACAGTATTTTTTATGATGACACTGTTCTTGTTAGGAAGCAAAGTTACAGGTTTGTAACAATATATATTTCTCAACAGGAGACCTGGAGGTTTAGCAGTTCAAGCCTGTAATGCAACGTGCGAATGTCGTTTAGGGGAATTTGCTCCGATCTGTGCTAGTGATGGTAAAACCTATCTCTCACCATGTGTTGCTGGTTGTACAAAAGTGCGAGAAGAAGGAGATGATGTAAGTAATACTTATTTCAAATAACTGTTTGAATTATTGTTAGCTTTCTCTATCTCTTGATGATATAAATCCATCCTTGTCACTGACTTAATATCTTGTTCTTTCAGTACACATACTTGGATTGTCAATGTTTAGGAGAAGGTGTTACTGCCAAAAACGGATTTTGTACCCTACAGTGTAATAATCTCACCTGGTACATTGTGATCTTCTCATTTTTTGTTCTCATCCATTCCACTTCAGAAGTTGGATCAATGCTTCTTACTCTGAGGTATGCTGTTTGTATATCAATAAACTATCCAGATTTTCAAATTTACAAAAAAATAATAATCATTATTGCACTGTATTTGATATTTTTTTGATAATTTGAATACTGGTATTGTTGAAGTTATTTGTACACGAGCCATTTTTGGTTATGCAGCTCCAAACATGTGATGTGAATGAGTAATGTGAATAATAAATCTGTAGATGAAGAAAGTAATTCTGCTGATTAATGGTTTTCCATTTTATCATACTCAGATTAATTTGTGGTGAAAACCTCAAAACAATGGCAACATCCTCTGTATGCGAGTAATTAATAGCGGAGTAACATTTGTATAGTAGCCATGTTACTCCGCTACAAACCCTAACGTTGCGAGTTTGGTCCTAGGGCAATTTGACTATTCAACCACAATGGTGACCCGTGACGTTGAATAAGTAACTTCGTACTGCTGATGTGGCACTCTCTACCGGCAGCAAAAATCGTCAGGCGCATTAAATACAGCAGCCAATATCACCAACCATCACCATCATGAGCACAAACAACTCACACACACTCTAATACCATTCGTTTCATCATCAACTCACTGAACATGTGATAAGCCAGCTAACACCCTCCGTGTCAGCGTCCTGGTTTAGAGGTAGCGCTCTTCCCTGAGAGCTTGACGTCCCTAGTTCGAATCCCAGTTGGAGTATGGTTGTTCTACTGTGATATATCTGTAAGGTGTATGTATGTCCCCCTTGTAAAAAGGGGATCTGCAAGTGACTGTGATGAGTGAGTAGCTAAGTCGTACTCTTGGCCCTAGTTGGCGCTACTTCAAAACAAGAGACGCACCTTTCGGCTTAAAACTCCCTGATGCCTCGGGAAAGCTTGTCTATGGCAAGTGCCACTAATAACAAGAACATCTGTTCACGAGTAATTACTTTTGTATGGTGGCTATGTTACTCGAATACAAACCCTAACGTCGCGAGTTCGGTCCACGCACTCATCAACCATTCTTCTACAGATTCTTAAAAAAATTATTGTATGATATGGAAGGAACTATTGGTATCAGTTATCATTTCAATGAAATGACACATAACGCGAGTATTCAGTATCAATGTCTTACTCTCATTATCTTCTCTGATTTAACTTATGCATTAAAAACTTTAATATTTGTTTAATACCAAGAATTTGTTCCTTCGTCCATATACCATCTTGCAACATAATTTTTGAATCACAGATAATCTTTAATGATTTGAGATACACGTTTGATATACATCTAATTGCTTGAAGAAATAATAAATGGTTTTTTGATCAAACATATAAATCAAATGTATATTATAAATATTTTTCTTTTCGTTTTAGGTGTGTTGATCCGAAAGATAAGGCGATGGCCTTAGGATTGATTTCATTTGCTATTGGATTATTTGGTATGAGCATTTATTTATTTTTACTTGATTTGCCAAACCTAGAGCTATGCTTATATTTTCTTCTATTTCATGATAACATCAAAATTTAAAGATTTTTTTTTTTTGTCAAAATCATCAAAATTTTATGATGATATGTTTAACCACCTGACATACGAATTTACTTCCTAATTAGATGACACATCCCATATTAAACATTTATTGTTATTTTAATTCCTATAATAATGTAACTAGTTTTAAGATAATGAAAAGTTTCTAAATGTTTCTGGCATTTTAAACTACTGAATACTTTCACTTAATTGCAGCTTCAAAATCAATAATTCAATAATTCGATGCGCGTGTCAGAACCGTCATTGTATGTGAAGCGGTTAATATATCATAATGATTTGGAATATATCTAGCAATTGTGACTTGAAACGTAACGTTTACTATCTTTAAGTATAAATTATTACATTTCTTTCCTTTGTTAATTAATTTCTACCATTCGCTTCTTATAACTCTCCAGTTTAGTTTTCAATATAATTGCTTTACGTTGCTTTATTTTTAAACCCAAATATATTTCAACATGTTTGCTTAATTGTTTTAAATAAGTGCTGATTGATTTTTACATTTTGGTTCGTGAAGGATCTCTTTTGGAATGAAAGCTATTTAAATGTTAACGAAACGTTTTACAGTTCTATAATAATTTCTGTTATTATTTTGATGGTAGCTTCATAAGCCAAATGTCCTCAGGGCGCGGGTGATCCCTTTTGTCTAATGGTTAAAGTACGCGGCTATAAACCCTAACGTTGCGAATTCGGTCTTATACTCATATTCCAAATAGTGACCCAAACGTGGTATAAGCTGTAGTGGCGCCCCTCTGCAGGTAGCAAAAATCGTCAAGGTACTTAACAGTCAGCATCACCAACAACTCGCTCACGCTCTAATATCGTTCGTCTCACCGGCGACTCACTGGTGAGAAAGCATGTGGTGGTAGCTCCATAAGCCAGATAACATCATCCAGACACGAGTAATCACTTTTGTCTAGTGGTTAATTTACGCGGCTACAAACTCTAAAGTCGTGAGTTTGGTCCTATACCATACTCCCCATTATAAATGATTTAATCCAACAAGAAAAAAGTTTGGAATTAGGTGCGTGCATTGTAACTGGTTTAAGAAGACCAGTTAGAGCAAAATATTATTTAGTTGTTCTAAAAATGTTCATTCTAAAATATCCAACATCATATGTTTACTTGAAGACTTTATTACTTTACTTATTAAACTTCTTAAATGTTATAAAATCTATGATCTCTGTGATTATAATTTAAGATTTGAATTAGAATATTCCTAATTTCTTTTTCAGGAAACGTCCCATGTCCTGTCATTTATGGTGCTGTGGTAGATTCCACATGTCTCTTCTGGGAAGACAACTGTGGTGAGCCTGGAGCTTGTCGGCTTTACGATCCTGTTAAGTTCCGTATGATGTTCCATGGACTTACTGCAGTGATCATGTTGTGCGCCTTCTTTGTCGACGCTTTAGTTTGTTACAAAGCCTCATCAGTTCGATTTCATGATGATGAGCTTCCTGTTACCGAAACAAAAGCACCACCATTGCCAATACCACCTAACAATGAATCAGCCGTATAAAATTGCGAGCTGGTCATGCCAGGGTACACTCTGGTGGAAGTCAAAAAGGATTTTGACTTGTTGAACTTTTAATGTCTGCCCGACGATGAGTCATAATGTACAGTTTAAAGCCATTGAACTCCCAACATACCACGTTCAATACACAACAAAGACAGTTCTAGGGCTAAATGTCTTTTACATTAACACAAAGGTTACCTCCTCTTGACATAGAGAATGATCTTACAGGAAATTGTCCTGCAAAGACTTGAACATTTCGTTGAACATATTGTTAATTTTAAATCACGTCCGTGTAATGCATTTTTGTTGTTCCTTTTATCTGAATCAAAAGCTGCCATAATCTTAAATATATTTTTTAAAGTGTGAGTACATATCGTACTAGATTTGTATGACTTGTCAGAGGACATGCGTATGAAAGAATATGAATATATATCTTAAATGTATACATAAATTGTGTATTCTTATGAGAGTTGAGAAAATTTTGAGATAAGTACAATATTTTCTTTTACATCATCTCCTGATCTAGACATTGTTATCAGGGCACTTTGAATTTGGATATGTACTTACAAAACAAATTGAATAAAAGCAATTTGAAAATTTATTTGACTGACTTGTTTCTTACTCTTCTTTATTTTATACAAACAAACGAGTAAAAAAAATAGCTACATGCATTTATTCTAAGCTCTGCTAAAAAGGTTAATAATATATTTTTAATGTTTCCTGAATCCGTTAATGAAGTTTTATATTTGTAATAGTTTTCTAGCTTAATGATTTCAACTATATTACACTTCTTGATTATAGTTTGAACAAAAAAAATTATTTTGAAATCAATCTCAAATTAAAGAATATTAATATTTTCTTATATTCACTAGTATGGCTTATTAGACAATAAAGTAATATTAAAAATTTGGTCTGAGTTTCTTGAAATAATAAATCGTATCTAGGAGTAATTGAATTAAAATTTTCATGCTCTTTGTGTAAGTATTCGGATAAACATCTTGATTTCATCGAGATGGTGAACAGTGGTATTCTAAAAAATATCAAAGATATACACGATAAATAAAATCATTTCGACCTTGGATAAAGATTGGAAATTTCAAAAATTAAGCTAAATTACTCTTAATAATTTTATACAATGTAACACAAGTAAAACATACTATAAAAAGTGAGAAAAATCAAAAAAATACTTTTTTTCTATACATTCAGTTGTTCTCGTTTTCCGCTTTACAACGGAAAGAGAGGTGTAGTAGCTTCTGAAGGTATGGACCTCTGAGCACCAGAGGGCAGAAGCCTGACTTCTTGCTTACCTTTGTCATAAATCCTTTTTACGGGGTGGACATCATTCATTCATCTTCAGATCGTAATTTAGATCTGGAATAGAGAGCGATCATCTCTAAGCCATTACCCCCTATGGTATTATTGTAGACATGGTGGACTTTGTAACCACGACAGATTTAACCTGTGCCAGCCACCACACACACGGAGAGTCTTCGCTGGTGAGTTCAAACCCACAGGCCAAAAGGTACGAAGCCAACGCCCTTTCAACTAGGCTAACTCGGCCCTATACACTATTTAAATGTACTTCACCATTTTAAATGTACAAAATAGAGAAAAATTATAAGACTAATAAATTTCCACAATGTTTATTGGCCATGACTTCGAAAATTCAATGCATTTCGTGAATAGATGTAAAGTTCCAGCTGTTTTGAAAAGAGTTGGTTTAAATTATATTTTTAAAATATGCTTATGTGGACACAACTATTGCAATCCAGAATCAGCCACCAATCAATTTTAATTTTTTGTTCACTTTCTTAAACTGATACTAAGTTTATTTAATTTGATTCGGGAAATTCACTAACACAATATATACTAAAGTGCCAAAAAAAATGGCACACTAATCTAATATCGTGTAGGGTCCCCACGAATACGTAGTAAGGCGCGGCATGGTTTACAATATCCCGTGAAGATATTCTGTAGACAGTTAACACCATGATTCCTGATGGCAATCCACAAATCCATCGGAGTGCGTGATGGTGGAGATCTCCTAAGGAGATCACATTGTAAAACATTCCAGAAATAGTCGATAATGCTCATGTCAGGAGAATTAGGTGACCAAGAGAAGGAAAGAAATTCAGAAGAATGCTCCTCAAGCCATTCGGTAGCTACTGTAGACCTGTGGGGTGGCGCATTATCCTGTTGGAATGTACACAGGACATGAATGCCTACAGAGGGTCAGTAAGGATACTAAAGTACCACTGACCTGTCATGGTCGAGTCTACACACTTCAACGATCTCATTTAGTACTAACTGCACACGCCCTTTACACTCACAGAGCCTCCACGATCTTGAACAGTTCCTTGTAGGCATGAGGGTTTACTCCACACCCGTACTCAGCCATCCACCTGATACATTTGGAAACGTGACTCCTCAGACCAGACAATGTTTTTCTAAATCATTAAGAGTCCAATGGCAGCGTTCGTGAGCCCAGGCAAGGTTCAGAGCTTTGTGCAGCTGCGTCAATAATGGTATACGAGATGGTTTGTGGCTGAAAAAGCCCATATCAATTACGGTAAGGGGCAGTTACACGACACGTCGAATCTCCGGCGAGCCACGCGTTCCCCCGTATTACCCCTCTTGCGGTTTCTTGGGGACCTTTGATGCCTGGACACTTTACTGACAATTTTCGGGAAAACTTCGGACGCGTCCACAGACGTCAAAGCACCCCAAGAAACCGAAAGAGGGGTAAAAAGGGGGAACGCGTGGCCCGCCTGAAGATTCGACAGATCGTGTAATTGCGGCTTTACGCTGTTTTGTGCGCACACTGGCGCTCGTTGACGGACTTGCAATCAAATCCACAGCCATTTGAGGAAATGTTAAACTACTATCTAGTATAACGGCTTTTCTCAGGCATCGATGATCGCCTTCTATCGTGGACTTTTTAAAGCCACACCACTGTCGGAGATTTGAAGTTTTACTGGAAATCTGGTATTCGCGGCTCACCCTAAAAATGGCCGGGTGCGAAAATCCAAATTTAATCTCTATTTGGGAAATGCTGAGCTCTCTCTCTCTTGCACCGTCGATTAATCATTGTTAGAAATCGCTTAAATCTTGATAACCTGCCATTACAACAGCAAGAATCGATGTAATAGCCTCCTCAGAGACCTGTTGTCTTATATATGCACTGTCGACCGCATCGCATTGCGCTATTTGGTTGAACACCTCCATTATTTACATACGACCTGCTATACTAGTTTTTCTAACTCTTCAAGGCACTCCACACAATACTTTGAAGAATGTAAAATTTTAATTTATTTTTTAACAAATGTGAGAATAGTGCTTTAGAATGAATCAAACAAGTATATAATTATGTGAAAAATCGGAGAGCTCAAGTCAAAAAATATATTTTATTAGCAGTTACTTCAGTTTAGAATGAATGTCTTAATAGCCTAGGAATCTATGCTAGAATCCAGTGTCAGAGTTATAACCACTAAAAAGTTCATCTGCAGCTATCGTTGTTCACTCGAAATCTACATTCCTAGCCGTTTCTAGGTCGATGGTGGTTACACCAAGTCTTTTGAATCTCTATGGAGTCTCTAAGATTTTTATTAATTTCCAATGATTCTGGTAAGTAAAGTAATTGCTTGCCAATCCAGATAAGTTAGGCATAGTTCCAGGCCCTGATATCCTCTTTAAAGTGTCCTGCCTTTAGTGTATTGGATTTAAATGCAAGCAGCTTTTCTTAATTGCGGGCATTGGTGGATTAGATTATAAATAGGTATAAACTTTAGCGACGACAAGGAGTATATACTAATTAATTCATACATTTTCCTGAGTCCTATCATCTCCATATTCCATTTTCTAAATTCCATTTTGATAGGTTCGATAAGAAACTGTAATTCAGAAAACAGTATTTGCGTGCTCCACAGAGATGAGCCTCTGATATCCAGGTGGGGAATGTTCAGATTGTTTCGGCTGAAGAATTATCATTAAGGTCATTAAGAAAGAATAAGTTACTGTTTCTTCATAATGAGGTCGAAACAAGTCTTCTAAGTTATTCTGCAATTAATATATTAATTCATCGGGGACCTAATGAGGATATTGTTTCTTCGAATTATTTTGACTACCTCTGGTATCAGTCACATTACCTTTTGTAATCGAACCCTCTTTCGACAGATAGGAAATTACGAGCTGCTGGTGTTATTCTTTTCTCCCTCTGACACGTGCGGTCGAGTGCGTGCTTTGCGGTTTGCGTGTGCTTGACACGCTTTTTTTTCTCAGGATTCTCTTCTATTTATTTTGCTTTGGTCTCTACCACTGCGGTGTACGATGTCCCAGACTTCGGTACAGACCTTAATATGTTATCTTACTTCAGGTACTTAGAGACACTCTTTGTGACTTGAAGCCTGCGGTTTGGTAAATTAGGGCATTTGAGTAGATTTTTTTATCTCTTCGCAGTTAAACAAATAACTGTTTATATTAATAGTGTTAGTGAATATCTTTTAAACACCTACTAAATTTAACAGTGCTCTATATTTCTTCATCATGCCTTTCTGCTCTTAGGGACAGCGAGAATTTTGCAGGCATATCTTCACAAGATATTGTAATATTGTTGGGCCTAAAATTTACATTATAACTACTTATTGCGAACACAGAGTGCATATTTACGGATTATTGGAGAAATAAACAGAGTATACACTGTAACGCTTATACAACGCTTTATTTAGAAAAAGTAGAGGCATAATTTGCTAAAAATAATTGAAGAAAAATAAACGGGTGAACTTTGGTAAGGTATATGAGCCCATTAACAGCAATTTTTCAATATATTGGTTTTTATTCAGTAGCATAGAAAGGATAAACCATGCTAAGGACATTATATTAATTACTCCTGACTCCTTATGATATTTTGGGGCCTGTGGCATGAGGGTTGTCTCGTCTCGTAAGCAGTAGAGTTTCAGTCTCACTACTGCTCACAAAAAACCGTCACGTATTTTTTTTTTTTTTGCACGTTAAATCCGTTAGAGCCAAATGTCCTCCTGCTTATGTGGGAAGAAGAGGGGGGATGACAGCTCAGGTGTCATCTGCTCACGAATAGGGCATGGCCCGTCCATGATTTTGGGACGAGGTCCTTCCCAAAACGTCCAAGTGCTGCTTTACAATGGAGCGTAAATATAGCCAACTAAACTAATATCCTGATGTTTAGCTCTAAAATGTGAATTAAAGGTACTGATTCTTGTATTCTCACTGCATCCTTGTTTCATCCTCTTTTCTTCGCTACTCCATCGAACAGTTCTGAAGGTATTAAGTTGGGGGAAAAGAAATCCATAATTATTTTACAGTCATCGACGGAGAAAATAATGGATTTCTTTCCATAAAGAATTTTTGAAAATAATGGAAAAAGAAATCCATTATTTTCTCGGTTGATGGCTGTAAAATAATAATGGATTTCTTTTTTCCCAACCTAATATATACGTCCTTTTCTCAAACAGCCTTTGCTTCATTTCTGTGGGTTCTCTGAAAAATATGAATGCACAGATTTAGATGACGATAATACATACCCGGAACTTCCCCAGATTTCCCATTCTTCATATATACAATAAGATTGAAATCGAAGAATTCGTTATCCAGTCCATTCGAGTGATACTCTCATTTTCTTGTAGTACATCAATAGAAATATCATAAGGTCTGGCATTACAATTCATAAGCAGGAAATTTGATCATGTGGTATCACTCAATAGGTGTATATAGACAAAGATTATTTGCTTGAATAACATGCGTCAACTACGATATGCCGTCAAAATTGCGAAACTGAAGACTTTTCATTCAGCATAAATCCGTCCTATACACAGAGCCTGCCTAAGGCAGAGGCATACTGCCCGAGCCCCCACATAAATGGGGCCCCCAAATCGAATAGAAATTTTATCTTAAGCCTTCTTCTTTAATGAATGTTCTTCATTACTAAAGAAGTAAAGCAGAGGGGGCCTCAAAGAAGTTTTTGCCCCGGGCCCCATCTAGGCTAAGTTGGGCCCTGCCTACCACCAGACTATCCAAACGATCTCAATATTTGATGTTACTAGAATGAAATCTATTCTTGATATTGACTAGTATCTTTCCATATTATTCATCTTCTAGAATAATTTTCTACACTTAAATAACTTTCATCCATGAGGAGTCCTAATGTTGATCAATCCAACATTCATGCTCACTATGTCATTGTAAGAATCGCTGCCAATAGGTGGGCGTCAGTGGTATGTATCTTTCAAGAAGGCATACAACGGAATAGTTTTGTTTTCGATTGTATTCGGTTTCAGAATCGGCAAATATTATTATTATAGGGGACCTGCAAAGAATAATTCTGGTATCGAAAGCTAAAAATTGTTTTAACCTTCTATGGGCCCATGTAACTTTCAGGTTACATTTTAATTTATAGACATTTTACAAAATAATGATAGCTTTTTTCATGAGATGGCGCATAGATTTTAACTCTACGTTGTTGCAAACCCAATCAATACTAGTATTCACGACCATTGCTAGGCTCATCAACCTGAAATAGCAAAATAATTGCTGCGCAAACTGTTGGCAGTAAAACTACAAGCAACCATTTGATGCAATTGATATTATTTGTGCTTTTATCAGTGATTACCAAACTATGTTTATAGAAGCATGTACATTTATGTCTTACACCAAATGCAAATTGTTTTATAGACTTTCACATATGAGCTATTATACTCAAAAGTGCAAATTTTATAGGCCGGTGTGACTTGAAAGTCACATAATGATTATAAAGCAATAAAATTGTTTAAACACAAAAACTTGTTTTCATTAACATATATAGGTTTATAATTTCTGATTTTGCGTTTTGAGTTAAAACAAGTTCGGACCTTAGAGGGTTAAATAAACATTCATTGTAAGAAGTGAAGCTAGGGAATGTCTTTTGCATTCTGTGTATCGTTTCAGAGTGCCTCACGTTTTCGCCCTGAAGGACACGCATTATTTCTTTTACTGTTATTATTACAGATTTCACCACAGATAAATGATATTTATTAATGATAATAATTATTACTATAAATAAAAAAATATGAAAAATATTTGATTATTTTTTATATTTTTTACTTCAATTGTATTTTTTATATTTTAACATTTATAATGAAATGGAAAATTCCAGCACTTTAAAATTACCCAAAAGTTTTTCCTTGATCCATCTATGTTCAAATAAAATAAATCTTATTCTGGACTGGAAATACTTTTCTTATAAACTCCTTTAAACATAGACTCCTTAACAGACACTGGAGGCAAAGCTCGCCATAAATTCTTGTGGGGAAAGCCCCAAAAGGGCCGAAATGTAAAGCGAAAGTTTTCATAGTCGGTATTCAATGCCGCATTTGGAAATTGAAGTAGCCACAACAGGTGTGTGTGTGTAAGCTAATCTGTTGTTGACAACTCTTTTGTCGATAGGCACTTGTTTGGAGTGGAGTGTGACCTTCAAGATGGTCACGAGCGGAGATCCCTGCTGTGGGGGAAGCTCCGTGAAATAAGGGGGGATCTCCCCATTTGAGTTTGTTTGTATTGGGTTAAAGAAGGGTTGACCTATAAAAGGCGTGTAAAAAGTTCGTTATTGTTGAGTAGAAATACTTTACTTAAAGACTCTTTTGTTGGCAGTCAGGGGATCTTTGATGGATTGTCAGGATAAATTACTCCTTACCAGGTAATTCTCTCCCGATTTCTAGTTAATCAGGAGGGGGAGGGATTATTGATTGTCAATTTGCCCCTAACAGAATAATGAAATACTACAAAATGGTTCGGTAATCTGTATAGTGATGGTAAATTAAAATTTAATTTTGGGGTAATTTATACGATAGGCGGTGGATTGCTGGATATTTCGAAGCATGTCAACTTTTAGAGTATTTCCATACTGGTTCGGATTTATTGATTTATTTGACTAATTTCATCGGAAGAAATAGCATTTCCATTCTTCAGAAAAGTAATAATAAAGTAATTGGCATATTCATTTTGGTCAAAACATATATTTTGTAAATTCTTGTTCAAACTTCATGACAACTGAAATAAAATTAAGCAATATGACAGAGGGTGCAAATATCAAGTTTTATTTATCTCCATACTTTAGTTATTCATTTCTAAGCATTTCCTTTAGATAAATTGCAGCTTTTTCGTGTCCATTATTAATCCTAAGAAATAGTAAAGCAAATTCCAACCCACTGTTTACATTATTCAATATACATTAATGAATAGTCACCAAATCCAGCTCTGTCTCCTGGAAAAAATCTTTTGAGGCGTATTTTGAGCAACTGGTTCTTCTCTCTGTTTCACGATCAAACAAGGGATCCCTTTTATTATGTCACGGGAGAATAGCCAAATCCACTCTAACTTACTGCTGGCGCCTTGGCATAGGAGTAGCGCGTCTCCCCCGTGATCTAGGCCTCCTGTGTTCGAGTCCCATTTCGGGCATGGTTGTTCTTCTGTGTACTATTGTAAGATGTGTGAATGCCCCTCCCGCCTGTAAAATGAGGATGTGAAAGCGAATGTGATGAGTGAGTAGCTAAGCCGTACTCTTGGCCCTAGTTAACGCTAGTTCAAAACAAGAGACGCTCATTTCAGTTTAAAATTATTGATGCATTAGCGAAGCTTGTCCGTATAGGTAAATACCACTAGAAACAACAACAATTTCGACTTCCCATTTTTATATTTGAGATGACGTTAAATGCGAGATGATAATGTCGATGCCTTTAGTCTCTGTCTTCAATATTATTTTCTCAATGGTCCTATAATTTAAATATACAATGGATAAAATCTGAACAAGTAATAATAAAGGTTTCAAAGATTACACTTATAAGATACCATTTGCTAATACTGCAGATAATACTGCTTATTGGTTCCGAGTTCCGAATTTGCAAATCCTATATGAAAACAAATCGCTCAATTTTATCCATTTAAATCGAACTTGCAGAGTAAGACCAAAGACCAATTTCATTCTTTTTTTAGTCATCTAATTTTTAGTCGGCTAATTTTTTTAGTCATCACGTTTACAGATAGAAATTCAGTTTTGTTGTTGTTGTTGTGTGAAATGGCACTTGTCATGGACAAGCCCGCTGCTGACCCAGCAGCAGACTTAAGCCGAATGAAGCGTCTCTTGTATTTGAGTAGCGCCAACTAGGGCCAAGAGTACGACTTTGCTACCCACTCACCACATTCACTTGCACAACCCCTTTTTAAAGGGGGGGGGGACATTCACACATCTCACAGATAGCACACAGACGAACAACCATGCCCGAACCGGGACTTCCAGAACGCGAGGAAGACGCGCTACCTCTGTGCCAGCAAGCCGGCAAATTCAGTTTTAATTTTCTTATATAGAAGTCATAGAGCCGACGTCTTGTCACACAGGTAGAGCGTCTTCTCCGTGAGTTGGTAGTCCTTGGTTTGAGTCCCGGTTCGGGCATGGTCGTTCTTCATCTGTTCTATCTGTGAGATGTGTGAATAAGCCTCCCTGTAAAAAGGGACTGTGCAAGCAAATGTGATGCGTGACAACGTGATGATTAAGACGTAGTCTTAGCACTGTTGGCGCTACTTAAAAACAAGTAGCCCTAGCCCTAAAATCGCTGACTGCGGCAGCGAGCTTGTCCATGGCAAGTGTCCTTAGAAACAACAAGACTAGCAGTCACAAACTGTCCTTCAACCGCAAAAACTCGAGAAATAGTTAACGGATATTGGAAATATTTACCTCATTTTGTACAGGGTTTATTAGAGAAGGGTTTACTACATTAAAATTGCATCATATTAAAAAAGGAGTTTCATAATTGCAATTTTATTTTTGTACTACGATTCGCGCATGCTTAAGACAGCAATATCTGCAATTTGCACTTATCCACACATGCACGAAAACCTCAAACTGCGCATGTGAAAATATCAAGAGCTGTAGAATGCTTTTGAGATACATTTCTTTGTTTACGTCTGATTTTAAACAGCGATTCAAAATTCACTATGCTGGAATTGACTTTAGCGATTTTTTTTTCCCTCATCGACAACTATATGTGGCTTTATCTAGGCTTACATCCAAATAAAATCATTTTGTCTTGGTACCAGGTAGAAAAACAAACAATATAGTTTACAAAGAAATATTATGAAGCAAGCTGAGTTTCAGATATGCAGAGATTATATCAGATTATACAGAGTTGATAAACCAGTTTTGGAACAGTGTGTACAATGACTTTTTAAATTTTAAAACATATATTTAAAACATTGTTTTTGTCTATGAATATATTCTATTTTCACCTTTTTAACAGTCTAAATATTTCTGAATATGTGCTATAAATAATTCTTTGGTAGCTGTTTTTGGTAATTTCTAAATATATTTCAATATTTGTTTGATGTTGCCTAACATGCCCATGTCATATCGGGGGGGGGGGGGGCTAAATTTAAGTTTAAAAATAATTTGTCTTCATGGATGCTATCCGACAGGCAACGCCATGCGGGTAATGCTAATAAACAAATAAGTAAAAACCCTTCGTATTAAGCTACATTTTTGAATCTGCGAAGGTTATCAACATAGATTTTGCTTTTCTAAAAACATAGATATGAATAGAATATGGGTGTCCAGAAATAGATAAATGGATTTTTAAATTTATCATATTGAAAAATGTATTAATTGTACTTTTTATGTATTGTAAGGTGCATAAATACTTATGTATTGTAGAATAAATTCAAGTAATTTCCTCAGGTTGTTTCAGTGAGATTTAGTAGCGGAAAAATCAAATGTCTGTCTTTCTTGGATTTAAACTTTTGGTGGGAATCCAAGTGCTTTTTTTTTTCATCAGTCAATATAGTTCAAGTTTTATTTACTTATAACAGCAATCTTAGTTACTCTGAAAATAAAAATGAGAGAAAGATGACGATTCTTTCAATTTTATTTAGATGCCCTATGGGAGTCTTGCATCTAAATAAATTTGAAAGAAGAAATAACAAGTAGAACAATAAACAACAGAGTACTGTAATTGTCAAAAAATTTGAACTTCTTGAGTACAGCAATATGTCTGCTTATCTATCTGTGAACATAATAATTGAAAAACGCTTTGAGTTAGACGCATGAAATTTAGAAAATGGAATCAAGACCAAATTTGCAGATTTCTATCAAATCGTGAACTAAATTCATTGAAAGGAAGCCTGGCTAATCAAATGCCAAGTGTATTCTGTAACTTCAAAAGGTATAGAGCTGGCTAAATAAAATTTGGTACGTAGATTCACCGCGTAGATTCTTATCAAAATTGGAATTAAATCTACCAAAGTATTGATCGTCTATCGGTCTGTACTTTCACATGCGGATGAACACAAATAACTCATATTTCGTGATTACAATTATAGCGGTTTTTTTTTTTGTCGAAATTTGATGATAAGAAGTAGAGGAAAAACGGCATCTGAATATGTATTCACATGCTAGATTCAATAAGATTGATAAATTTAGTAAATGGAATCAAGACCAAATTTGCAGATTTCTATCAAGTTGGGAAATTATCCTTGAAAGGAAATCTGGCTGCTCAAATGCAAGTGTATTCTGTAACTTCAAAAGGTATAGAGCTAGTTAAATAAAATTTGTGTACATAGATTCACCATGTAGGTTCTTATCAAAATTTGAATTAAATCTACCAAAGTATTGATCGTCTATTGGTCTGTACTTTCACAAGCAGATGAACATAAATAACTCATATTTCGTGATTACAATTATAGTTTTTTTTTTGTCGAAATTTGATGACAAGAAATAGAGGAATAAAGGCATCTGAATATGTATTCACATGCTAGATTCAATAAAGATGATAAATTACTGCTAAGATCTGTATTTTGTGTCTATTGTTCACTAATACCTCAAGGTCCAAAATTTTAAGTAAATGAGGGGGGTCATTGCCTTTATTGAAGGTTATGCAACAAAGTTTCGTGGAGACACTCCCAATGGTTAGAAAAAATTACGAATTATTTTAAAGATAGATGATCAAAGAGTCGTATGGTTAAAGAACTCTTTGATCGTAGAATCTCTATTTATTAAATTGTGCAAAAAATTAAGGTCTTAGTTTTAATAGCATATTTATTTATAGAACTATAAAACGTTTATTGATACCAAACATTTTGAATTGTCAACCTAGGCCTATTCGTATAATTTCAATTCTTACAAATAGGGGATCCAAAGCCGGCGCCCTGGGACATAGGAAGCACGTCTTCCTCGTACTCTGGATGTCCCGGGTTCAAATCCCGGTTAGGGTATGGTTGTTCTTGAGTTGTGTGAATGCCCCCCCCTGTAAAAAGGGGCTGCCCAAGTGAGTGTGTCATCCTCATATGAGCTAGAGGTCAGACTTCTGCCCTCGGGTGCTCAGAGGTCCATACCCTCAGAAGCTACTGCACCCCGTCTTTCCGTAGTGTTGATACTAATGGCACTTGCCATGGACAAGCCCCCTGGATGATACAGCAGCAGATTTAAGCCGAAAAGAGGGTCTCTCGTTTTTGAAGTAGCGCCAACTAGGGCCAAGAGTACGACTTAGCTACACACTCACCACATTTGTTTGCACAGCCCCTTTTGACAGGGGGGGGGGCACAGTCACACATCTCACAGAAGAACAACCAATGCCGAACTGGGACTCCCAGAACACGAGGAAGACCCGCTACCTCTGTACCAGAAAACCGGCCTTTCCGTTGTGAAAAGCGAATACAAAATCATCATCATTATAAGTGGTTTCAAAGAATTCTCAAAACAATTCTTCCGAATCCAGATAATTTTTTTTTAAAAATGAGGTTATATCTTCCGCATGCTTCTAACAAACATCAAAAAAACTTCGAACACTATCAGAATTATATATATATATATATA
>JAOUZG010012691.1:7139063-7186153 GCA_026289955.1 Argiope argentata
ACTGTCGTTCTAAAGCCATTCGCATTTTTTGAATTACAGGTAATGATCTTAATGGCATTTTGTTTTTACTGAGTGATAATGATCCTATAGGGGTTTGATTCAATTTTGATGTAGTCTTGCTTAGATATTAATGTTTAAATAATAACTTGACTATTATTTTTTTAATTTATTGGCATTGCTTTATTGTTATTAATTCTTTTCTTCAAAAGACTCTTTTTTTGGTGGGGGGGGGGTCCTTTACACGAAGAGTCTGTACTTGGATGAAATTCAAACCCTTCCCTTAGCTTTTTTTTTTTTTATTTGTATGAATGCCCTTTGGAGAAAAGCTGATAAGCTAAAGTGCCTGAATTTTAGAAATACGCACAAAAATTATGAAATTTGAAAATCGATTTGGAATGCCGACTCATAAATTAAATTTATTTGTATTTTTAGATCTAGTTCGTATGAACACGAGTTCTAACTACCTTTATAATACCATAATTAGTTGAATATTTACTTTCAGATCAGATTATTTTAATTTAATTTGAAATCTGCTTTCTTTAAAAAAGTTTGATGTTTTATTTTTTCCACAGACAGTATAAAATTAGATTGTTGGACAGATTGACTGATGAAATGTTTAATTAATTTTTGCTCTTCACCGGCAGTTATCATTTACAAATAAAAGTAACTGCAAAAGAAGCCCAATGAAATCCGTGGCATTTTTTCCATTGAATTAATTAACACTAAATTAAGGGAATTAATTAGCATCTATTATTTATATACTTATTGGTTTATTGTTAAGCACTCAATCATAAATTAAATTAGGTGAAATATATTTTAACAATATTCTTAAAATGATTCCCTCAGAGTTCCAAAATAAATAAACTCTTTGTAATTGCGTTTTAAAATAACCGTTGTTTTCGAACATTATTAGAAGCAGATTGACCACATTTGAAAGTCGTAATTAATATATTGTTTTACTTTTGGATCTTTATGATAATGCTTAAAAATTTTTTAAACTCTTGTTTGATGATTCTGCGCTTATCTGTTTTTAAAAGTGTTCAATATATAAGGAATAAATATACTTATTTTCTGTTTCCAAAAATTTTAATTGAATGAGTTCAAGCATATTGCAATAAGCCATGTATTTCTATCTCTGCCCGTTTAGTTTTTATTGATTTTTAAATAAACCGGTCATTTTTGAAACACCTGGTATTATCACTTTTCGACTAAGAGACTTGAAATAGCCTACAGAATATTCCCTAAAAGTGTTAGTAGAAAGATATCAATTTTTTTATAAATAAATTCACAAAAAAATTGAAGAGAAACCTAATGATCATAAGCAGCCATTAGAACATCTGGTTTTTTACAAAAATAGAATTGCTATGTTTTGCTCGTTAAATCGCATGTGACGGTAAAAATATTTCTGTATTAACTATAATTATTTTCCTTTCAGCAAATGTATTTTTAAATAATTATACTAAAATAAAGAATAACCTTCTTAAAGCTAAAAAATTGAAACGAACTATCAATTTTAGAATATTAATCCTTTTGTAGTTGAAAAAAAATAGACCTACAGGGGAACCCGCCTTCTCATAACAATTTTCAAAAAGCGTAATTAATCTTGAAAGAATTTCTCCATAGTGATGTGGAAAGCTGTTCCTAATTTCGGCACTTAATTATAAATATTTCAGTTTAATGATAGAAATTCATGAAAATGAAATTCAAAAATTTATAGTTTTCTTCGGATTATCAGTTTCTGATGCGATCTAAAAATTCTGGATAATTTATAATCAAAACCATAACGCATCGTGTCGCACCAAAATTGAGTCAAACTTTTTCTTTTTAATGAAATGTAAGCTATTTTGAATGTTATATTTCCATCAGATGTTTATATTAATTAATCACCAATATAAAAAAACTCATTTATTTCTGAGTACTGAAAAAAAAATTATGCTTCTATTGAGTTTCCGCATAGGAATGAGCGTTTCCTACATCAACAACAGTACTAGAAAGAGACTGTCAATTATGACGACACAAATCCAACATTCAGGCCAGATGAGCGATTGTTTGTTTTCGTTTCACACACTATCCCGCCTAGCTTCAGGTAAAATCATATCCTTCTTTTCCGAGAAATGCAATTTGCACTGACGTATGTCGCTTTAATTGAGAAAGAGGCATTATTCAGAACTATCACTTCTGAATGGTAAAAATTCATTTTCTGACAATTGGTTCATTAACAATGGAAAATTTTCTAAAATTGCATAATGTATTTCCGGCTTAAGTGTCTGAAAGCTTTTAAAAATAAGTAGAAACTAATAAATGCGTTCTTTTTTTTCCCGATTCTGCTCGTTTAATAATCTTTCGTGATTTGTATATAATCCCTTAAAAATGCAATAGAGATCTTGCTCAAATATAGTCGGAAATAGGGGAAAAGAGTCTAAACCAATAAATTTGTCTTTTAATGTCTCAACAATTTTTACTGATAGAAGCATGAAACTTTGTATATCCACAGATAGATATAAGCAACATAATTTACTAACTGAAGATTTTTAGCAATGGGGCAGGAAGGATATTTAATTTCTTTCAGTTTTTTATTTAATGAATTTTCATATATTTGTCTATGAAACTTTGCAATTCGAAATATTTGGCTAAACACTATTTAATTTTGCCATCTGCTATTTAGAAACAAAAAATGTGATAAAATTCTTATATCAACATTTTTTAACTTCATTTATAATAATTTAAATTTTAAGTTATAAACTCATAAAAAAATCAAATGATTTATGAAAATATTTTAACATTATAGCCAATTAATTGGAATTCAGACGCGTTCTGAATCTGGTAATGAATAAGGTCAAGTCCCCCCCCCAAAAAAAAAACTACTGTCTTTTATGCACGAACAATAAAAGACTTAAAAGTGCTTTATAAGATTACTGAAGGAAATATTTGATAAACATAATATATTTTTAAAAAAATTTATAAATTGCTATAAAATGGTGCTCAATTTGAAATTCAGATTAGGAATTAAAAGGATCACAAATTCTTTTCACATTGAAAAATGACAATTCCGACTTAAACTTAAAGACACATTTTTTTCTAGTCATGATATATTAAGATATATTTAGGATTGAGATTGGTATAATAAGATGGATTCATTTAATATATAATACTTTTAATAAATAGTTATAAAATGATGGTCAATTCGAAACTTAATTCAAGAATTTAAAGGATAAGAAATCCTTTTCACATAGGAAAAACAAGTCAATTCTGACTTAATCCTTTAAAGGACCATTTTTTTCTAGTCATGCTATATTAAGATATTTTTAAGTTTGAGATCGCCATGAGAAAAGTGGTTCATTTAACTTATCAGGTAAATTAATTTTATTAATTAATTTGGTTAATTAACAATTATAGAACAAATAAAAATTAGTATTTTGTGTGAGATAAGGAACTGAAATATCTAAGTTTCTGTCTTATTAAAAAAGCATCATAACTTATCCTAATCTGTATTACTTTATTCAAAGATTGATAAATTTGGTTTGAAGTATACTTCCCATGGATCTTGAAAGGGTTAAATTGCAAATCTTTGCCTTGGAATTCTATTTGTTTTATATCCATTTATGTCTTTATACTGCTATATTTACTTTTTAAATGAAGCAACTTGCTAAAGGAAGAAATCATTTACTGTATTTGCTGTGAAATCAGGTCTTATAATCGATAATAGTCTCAAAGTTGCAAAAGTTAAAGGTACAATTTTAAAAAGCGCAGGTTAAGCTGAGATATTTACGAGATAATTAGTTACAATCATAATTAGTAGAAGAAAGGAAAAGGAAAAAAATGGACTTTCTTCCAAAAAAGAAAAAGATTTACGGCTAAGAAAGAAAAGGAAAGAAAAGAGTTGCGCAAGTAAAAAGAGACAGTCTTTCAATTTAGAAACTTTTAAATTGGAAAAGGTGATTCAGAGCTCATAAAGTTCATGATTTTGATCCTAATAAAGAGGGTGATATTAGTTTATATTTAAGTCTATTTGAAAGGTAGTTCATTTTCTTGAATGTATCTAAAACTAAGTTATTTGTAATCGGCTTCCTCCCAAATAATATAGCTAAATTATACAGCAATACAGCAAGGGAGTCAATAGAAGATGCTCAAGATTTTGAATATCTTAAAGATTTGATTTTTAAGCAATACAAAATGAATGTAGAAGGATTCTGTCCCTTTTTTCACATCGAAAATTTTTTGACTGTACTTGGCGCGATTTTTATTTTGAATATAGAAATTTCTTTGACGTTTCAATATCAGTATTATGCATTACAGCATTTGAACAATTGACAGATTTAGTAATCGCAGGTCAAATAAAGAAAAGAACACACTACGAATATAAAGAGCATTTTTTTTACTGTTAGCTCGATTGAATTACATCTCTGAGGTTAGCAGACAGGCTAAGAAGAAGCTTGTGAAGATGCAAATGTATAAACAGAAATAATTCATATTGTAGCGTCAGCCTTATAAGCCAGTTAATATCCTTCGAGATAAAGGGTCCCTTTTGCTTGATCGGTATGATACTCGGCTGACAGGCCCAAACGTCGCAGGTTCGTACCGCGACCTCCAATCGCTACACATATAACTGATACATGAAAAGGGACATTCTAAGTCAGAAAAAGAAACAAATTTAGTTTTTTCCTAAAAATGAAACTTCAAGAGCAGTTACTTTTTACGGATGTGAAAATCAAGGATTTATGAAAGAAAAATGCCATATTTGCTCCTCTAAATGATCTTGAAACCATGTAAAGGGGTACAGTCAACTTGTGCTCATATTTATTCAACTAAATCAAGCATTGATTTTCAAATATCATATTCGTGGCATTTGAAGAAACCATTGTCCTAACACGGGATCTAATCTGGAAGGATACTGCATACTTTTCTTTTAGAAAAAAGCATTAGAATTCAAAACAAAACAACTCATTTGCTAATGAAAGCCAGAAAATTAAGGAGGCTTATACATTCATAGATGGGAAATTAATTCTACGAATTTTGTTAAGAGTTATACAGAATTTAATTGTTCTTCTCCGTGGGAGTTTTCCAAGGGAACTGAAATTGGCGTAAATCTTGTATCGAAGAACAAAACTGAAAAATCTTATGGACAATGAGGTTTTTTTTTTCACGGTCCACCTCAGTTAAAGCAATGTAAAATTAATGAACAAAAAGTTGAGCCTGTTTTCAATGCCCAAAACTTTTAGAACTTTCTCTCGAAGAGCAATGAAAAACTCTTATATGAAACTCATCCATGAATCAAAATGAATTTGACATTTTTGTGAAAATTTCAGCCTTCACATATGCTTAAAATATAGTTGAAAGGCGTTTTCGATTTGTGATTAATATCAATTCTACAACATTAAAGAATGAAGAGTATTAATGTCCCTCGACGTCAAAAAGCTACCAATTTGCTATGTTCTTAGTTCAGGAAGATAAATTTAAAGAAGAAATCTCAAGCAGAGAGGGAAAGAACAGGAAAAAATTTTGGCATTACATATCAAGAACCTAATAGCATAACGAAACAAGCAAGAACCTAATAGCATAACGAATTAATTTTCACACCCCAATTATAATCTAAAAGATAACACATATAATCAATAATATAAAATCACGCTTTTTGCTTCAGAAATGTGTAGGGAAAATAAAGTGCTTATTTATACTGCTATTCTCAGACCTGTTTTAACTTATGCAAGCCCTGTTTGGGCATATGCTGGAAGAAGCAACCTTAATATCATTGACAGGTGCCAAAACATTGTTCTCAGACAAATCACAAAAGCAAGATGGTTCATGAGGAACGATGATATCCGACACGCTCTAAATCTTCCATCATTAAGAGATTTTATCAAAAAAATAGCCACTAAATTCTTCACTGACCTCGAAAATATTGATAACCCAGCTATAAAAGAAATAGAAAATTACACAGCAAACCCTAACAGCAGGAGACCCAGATTTATTTTACTTTAGTTTTAACTTTAATTTTTTGTCTAATTTGCATTATCACCCCATTTTTGTTCGTCAAAAATCATATCAAAAATCAGATTTTTCTTCAAAAATTCCCATGAGCTTTCTCGCAATTTAATTGGTTAATCCCTCAATCCTTCATACCCCATCCTCCACGCACCCTCTCTAGAGGAATCTTGAGAGAACTCACCTCGCCTCAAGCCGCACCTACAACGTACAGAGTAACTGCTATCTGACACGCCCGCCTTCATTCAAGCAACCTCATTGACCAAGCTGTCATCGTGCCTATTACTTTTTAAAGCTCTTCCCGGAAAATTTCCCGCACTTCAGAACAAACAACGTAACTCTGGACTTTAATTTTTGCCGATCGGGGATGGCGCCCTTCGGGCGCCGGGGCCCCTAACCATATTCCTTGTATCCTTGTATCACACTTTTTGCTGAATCGTTAAAGATACTTTAGATCTTTTAATAAATAGCTTGATTCGAAACTCTCAAGACTAAAATAATTTATATTGAAGACATAATAAATCCTAGCATTTATTTTTTTTATCTAAAATTATATTTTCTTTCGGGTAAAAAACTTTTATGTAAACTTTTTTTGAGAAATATAAAGGGACTTTTTAACAGCAATTGAGTAGCAAGCTTGGTTTTTAAAAGAAAATTGCTTCAACGAAGGCAAATTCTATTTTACTGCAGAAAAACAAAAATAAATAAGTTATACATGCATTTAACGACAAAAATGTGTATAGATGTTTAAATAAAAATTATTTTGCTTCATTAGGGGGCTTTCTAAGTTGAATGCACTTTTTGTAGTAAAACAATTATACGATTAGACAGTACAGCCGGTGTCCTGGCACAGGGGTAAGGTGTCTTTCCCGTAATCTGAGGGTGCCAGATTCGAGTCCTGGTTCAGCGTGGTAGCTCTTTACCCTGTGTTCTATCTTTGAAGTGTTTGAAAAAGCAGCCCCCCCCCCTGTAAAAAGGGATTGTGAAAACGAGTATGTGAGTGTTTTCATATGAACTGAAATCAGATTTCTGCCCTCAGATGCTCAGGGCTTGGCTAAGGCAGGGACATACGGGGCAGCTACCCCAGGCCTCCACATAAGAAGGCCCCAAATCGAATAGAAATTTTATTTTTTCTTTTTTTAATGAATGTTTTTCATTACAAAAGTAGTAAAGCAGAGCCCCCCCCCCAAAAAAAAGTTTTTGCCCCGGGCTCCAACTGGGCTAGGTCGGGCCCTGCAGATGCCCATAGGTTTGTACCCTCAGCGGCTACAGTATCCCTCTTTCCGTTGTAAAGCGGACAAGACATCACCATTAGAGAGTACAATAATATGTGACAAAAAGTAGAATACTGGCGAAAGACATTTCCGACAGATCCAATTCGGCTAACTATAAGAATGCAACTTCAGAAGACATGGGCAGTGATAAGTACTGCATGACTTTTACGAAATTTGAATTGACCCTGCCGTATTTGGAAGATTTTAGAGATTAATGCAAATGCTAAGCAGCACAGAAGCAAAGCTCTTCTGAAGCTTTCCTATTGAGCAATTGTAAAAGATAACCTCTAACAATGTTTCGTGCTACAGTCGGACAGTGGCCTAAGAGATTATCTGTGGTCATCAATAATGCTAATGCTTGATTCGAATGAAACTATTTCAACTTAATCATTCATTTGTGTCGTTCCTTACATTAGTATATTTATAATTTTCTATTTTATCTGTAAAAGAAAATAACCCTATATTTATAACAATATTTAGTAGTCACTCGTTGTATTTTAGAAACTGGGCTATAATCATTAATAAATCAAGAAATTTCTGGAGAAACAATTTTCTTATCAGGCATGATACTTCAATGTTTTATAACATGCATTTTGAAATGTATCATTGTGAACATGTCAGCTTCGAGAAAAAAAAAGTTTTAAATGCTTTTCATTTTAATACATTGGAACTGGTGTATTTGTAACAAGGACATCAAATGCCACCATAAGTACGTTAGTCCTTTTTCGCTGTTGCATAAAAAACCTAATTTAAACATCTCCAATTAAAAATACTTTAAAAAAGGCAAATGATAATTTAAGAAAATTCTTTCAGAATACTTTTTTTTGTAAGTATTAGTTTATTAAAATTCTTTTCTTACAACTATGAGCATTATTTCGTCTCAAAAGCAAATTTGCCTAGTTCCATTATCAATCTTACTAATTAAAAGAATCTGATGTTCCAATATTTCGGCAATTAGAGAAGTTTTACTTATAATATTTTGTCGATACTAAATGCTGATGCAATATAATTAAGGACATCCAACAACAGAATTCATGTGTTTTGATGTGAAAAGCAAGTGAAAATAGGCAAGTGTATGTTTGAAATTTACTTTTGTCCTTAATCATTTTATGTCTATTGAAATTTGAAATGGAAAATTTCAAAAGAAAAATAATTATTGCTCTTGCTTCATTTGCGCGTTTGTACAATTCTTTAATGATGATATTTCAAATGCTAATGACCATTTAATGGAAGATTTTGATTTATTGTCGAATTTTGAATTACTTGGAGAAAAGTATAATGAACTTTGTGCTTTAAATGAACTAATTCTTAGTTTAATGTGACAAACTGAAATAAAAATTGAAAATTTAAATGTTGAAACGAATGCAGCGGATGAATACAGCCAAAAATTCAAATTACTGAATTTGATTTTTAAAGCAAAATGTGAGAATACTATTGATGAAAATGATACTAGTTCGTTCATTTAACATCTAAAAAATATTCAAGTTACCACATCTCGGGCTGAAGAAAATTTGGCCGAGAAATTAAAATCTGGTTATCATTTGGGGGATAGTTTTAGAAAAAAAAATACTTTGATGAAATCGACAGATTCCAATGTTTTCTAAGCTACTATTCCGAATTCCAGAACTCATGAATTAGCTGAAATTTTTCGGCCATCCAACGGAAACTATTGTAAAGTGAGTCACGGTTTGAAATCCTGGTTAGGCAAACAAGATCTCTTAAATAAATATTACGTTAAACAACTACTGAAACCAAGTTTGACCTTTAACATTAAAGAAAAACAAGTGAAGATTTCAACTCTTTCCCTTTTGGACCTTCCAAGTTTACAGAAGTAAGTAGTGATAGCAATGTTGAAAAGTTCAATAAATTTCCCAACCTCACTTGCTCTGCAAGTGCCTCTCTACAAACGTTATGTATTTTTTTTTTTTGCGAAGATTTCTTGTAAGAGCATTAATTGATACAGGTAGTCAAAAATTTTACATAAGTAAAGAAACTGTGGGGAAGACGAATTATAAACCAATTACAGTTGAAGAAATTATCCGCAATCTTTTTGGTGGTGTTGAGAATCACCAGAAACATCCTTTATATTAAGTTTATGTCAGCAGCTTCCAAAATGACTATCATTGCAGTTTTGAGTCTTTTGATCAAAAGAACATATATGCTGATATAACAAGAACAGTTTATAGGACGTGGACAAAAGAAATTAAAGAAAAATGCACATTTCTTAGTGATCAAGAAGCATCCCTTGTGAATTCCGCATCTTCAGTTCATTTATTGATAGGTGTTGTTATAAAGGCTAACTTTATACAGAAATTTCTTTTGAAGTTGTTTTGTATCTTAGTTGCCATGGAAACTCCAATTAGATGAACTCTCATGGGTAAACTAAATGATGAGTAGGAGAGGGATAAATATATGACAGTTTTAACATTATAATAGAAACATTTGAGATCATTGGAATTCGATACCATTGGAATATTGGAACCCATTCATGAGCATACTCAAAAGGAACTCGAGAAAGAAACTGAGCAATTATTTTGGAATTCTGTTTAGCAAGACGAAGATATAATATATATTGTTTCATTACCTTCCTTAGAAGATCATTCTTCATTGCCCACAAACAAAAATTTGATAGAGAAAAAGGTCAAAAAGTTCAGTTGATAAAATAAAAGCTATTGGTATTCTTCATAATTAGGAAAATGTTTTTGAGGATTGGAAGAAAAAATGTATAGCTTAAGAAATAAATACTGAAGACATTGACAACCCTGAATGCCACTATCTTCCCCATCGACCTGCCCTAAAAGGCTATTATACGACAAAAATCAGACCAATTTTCGATAAATCTGCCCAAACTACAGGAATGCCTGGTAAAAGGTCCAAACCTAGAGGAATATATTCTATCGATTTTGAAATGATTCCGCATGAAAAAATATGAAGTCATTGCTGATAATCTTAAGGTGTTTCTTCAAATTCGACAGAATGACAACGATAATTATTACGATATATGACAATGTTAATTATTGGTGGCAAGAAGGGGGTCCGAATCTTTTCAAAATTAACAGGGCTTGTCATGTAGTGTTTGGAGTTAAATCCATATCATTTTTATTAGGTGCAATTCTGGGTTATTACTTTGAAAGAGTTTCTGTTTGTCACAGATCAACTGCTCAGTGCTAAAGAAAATCTATTTATGTTGATAACTGTAAATAAGGTGTCAAAGAAAGATGAATTAGAGAAGTTTATAAAGGAATTTTTAAAAAAGAAATTATGACTAAAGGAAAATTTTGTTTACGTGGCTGGCAATATAACTTTTTTGATTTCGTGAAAGAAAGCAACGATGAATCTCAAAAGATTTCTCCTAACTTACCAGATGTCCCTGTCCTTGAGCTTGCTTGGAATATGAAAAACCATGCATTAAGATTCGGCATTCGAAATGAAGTGGAATGTGAATTCACGAAAGTAACAAAGAGACATATTCTTTCTGAATGTCACAAGATATTTGATCCTACTGCTATTACTGCTCCTATTACTTTGATTACCAAAATAATGTTATAAGAATGCTGAATAATTAAGGCTAATTGGAATGAAAATTTACTAGAAGATATTTTTTTAGAAATTTATTAATGGAATGAGAAGTTGCATGAATGAGAAAAATTAAAAATACCGAGTTGGATTCAGACAATTAAAAATTCAAAAGTTAATTTACGTGTCTTTTATGATGCAAATCAAAATGCCTAAGCCACTTGTATTTTTGTAAGATCCAGAGAGAGAGAGAAAGCAATTGCTTGTGATTTAGTTGCAGAAAGATCTAGAGTAGCTGCAATTAAATTTCAAGATTGGAGTTGCTAGACTATTTTACTGGATCGAGACTGAAAAAGCATATGTGAAAATTTTGAAGATTTTAATAATATCCGTGTTTATTACTGGTCAGATGTCATATATTGTTTTTACTGTAGTAAAAAGGATGAGCGATGAACAACATTTTTGATGAATCGAGTGAAGTAAATAAGAGCTAAAAGGGAACTAGATCAATCGAATCATGTAATTGATGATTTTTATGCTGCATATCTACCTTCTAGAGGTTGTTCAGTCAAAATCTTGATTGCTGGAAGATGGTGGAAGGGTACGACCTGGTTAAAAATGAAGAAAAAATGTGAACGGCATCTAATTTACCATCAGAGTAAAATATTGTTAACGTAGAGATGAAATATTCAGTTGTAATGCCAATGTATCAAAGAATGCTTAAGAATTCTTAGCTAAATTTTCTTTATGTGAGAAGCTGATAAGAGTTGTTGCATGAGAAAGCAGGTTTTATAAACAATGTAAAACTATGGTCGCTTCCCGTTTAACAGGAATTCTGATGACAGACGAACTTAAAGAGGCAGAAACTAAAACTATATAATCTATCCAAAAACCTTTCTTCTCATCAAATAATGAAGAAAAATTAGGAACACGTCAATGCGTTGTAAATGGAAAATTGATTGTTCAGAATGAAGACCAAATTGGCATTGCAAGATTTCAAGTTTTTCAATAATTCTGCCTTTAGATCATCCTGTAGTTACAAGTCTTATTATGTATAAACACAATGAACTTCTGCATTGCGGTATTATTATTCAAACTGATTGTAACCTTCGTGAAAAATATTGGGTATTAAGTGGCTGAAGAACTTTTTGAAAAGCGACTCGTCACTGTGTTACATACAACAGATTCAATACCACACATATTGCATGGAATTTCGTTCCCCTTCCTGAAGATCGAGTCAAAGATGTCGCCTTATTTGAAGTTATGGGAATCAATTCGACAGGTCCAGTGTTCTTGAAAAGTGGAAATAAATCTTGGATCGTTCTGTTTAATTGCCCGGATTTCTAAGCAATTCATCTGGAACTCATATCGTTTATGTCGATGGATAAATTTTTATCAGCACTTAGGCGATTCATGGTTCATCGGGGGTAGACCAACAGTCACATATTCAGATAATGCTAAGAACTTTGTAGGAGCTGCTCAGGTTTTTCAGAAAATTGACTGAGAGAAAGTAATTACTGATGGAGAATCACGCAAAATAGTTTGGAAATTTATACCTCCTACATCTTTCTTGCAGGATGGAATTTGGGAGCCTATCATAGCTTTGGTTCAAGATTTACTCAAAAGAATTTTAGCAAAAGCGTGTTTAAATTATAAAAAGCTAAATTCTTTACTTTATATATGTGAAAGTGTCATCAATTCCAGACCTATTACCTATATATCCGATGATAACGATCATAAAGCTTTAGCACCTTCAATGCTTATACAAGAAATAAAAGAAAAGGGCGTGCCAATTTGTCAGTCTGCAAAAAAGATATCTGTACTGAATGAGACTTCATAAAAACTTTTATAAGACTTTCAGGCTGGAATACTTGGGTCATTTAAAGCAAAATACAAAGAAAATTTTGATAATTCAAAGAATTAAAGTGAGAGAAATAGTGCTGGTACAGAATGCAAATTTAAAAACATTGTTCTCGTCTTTAGGAAAAGTCTCAGAGATTTTTTCCGGTATTGATGGCGTAATTCGTTTTGTGAAAGTGAAAACTTCTAGAGGTGAGATTTTGTGTCCTATACAATGTTTGTATTCTCTTGAAATAAAGTTTCTGCACAGCTTTTTTGTCAACGAGTTTTAAAGGCTTCAAGAAAAAAATCCAAGCAGTGGGAGAAATATCCAAGCGAAACTCTTCATTTTGTGGTCATCCAGCTTGAAAGATGATAATCCAGTATCTAAAAAAATCAAGATGTATACAAGGAATCAAAACTGTCAAGTGATTAAATCTTAAATTACTGACTTTATTTTTGAGTTTTAAATCTAAAACTCATAAGGTGGGCATATTGCGTACAGGATTTAATTCAAACATATCAACTTAACAATTTCTTTAAACAAATGCAAATGATAAGTTAAGGCATTTCTTTCAGGACTATTTTTTAAATATTAGTTTATAAATCTTTTCCTTACAACTGTAAGTGTTGTTTTGTCTCACAAGCAAATTTGCCCAGTTCCATATCATTCTTACGGATTAAAAGAATCTGATGTTCTAGAATTTTGGTAATGAAAGAAGTTTTATTTATAATATTTTATTGATACTATATACTGATTCAACGCTCTCTTTGTTGCCATGAATTTTATAATCAACCCTTTGTACTCCTAAAATAATTAGCTACAAAATTACTCATCAAATACAAAAATTTGTTTATTGCTATGAAAAGTAAATATACATAATTCTTTTAAGTCGAATTTCTTTGAAAAATTAATCTACATCTCTTAACCATTATGTAGGCGTTTTTAACAATTAAATTTGAAAAATAAATAAATAAAACGTCAGAATGAAATCACAATCTTGAATGGAGCCATCATCGGAGTGCAAAGGGTCAATATTATAGTATTCTGTGCTTGTCCAATCACCGAGGGAAATACATACTGACATAACTCAGCTTTCTCCATTCTAAACCAATCATCAGTAGGTTAGCTCTGAAGTAATCCAGGTCTTGATGGTATAGATCTGACATTTAAATTTAGGCAGAACGAGTAGTAACAGTGTTTTCTATTGAACTTCGTAGAATGTTGCAGCACAACGAATAAATTTATATATACATTTTGTAAAATCTTAATATTATTTCCCTAAGAGCTTATACGATTGAGTTGGATAAAACATAATTTCGTGCTTCATTATCCATATAGTGAATATTTCGTGACAGAACTAAAGATCACATTCCATCAAGATTTTTTTAACAAATTTTATTCTAAATTAAAGTTTGTTTTGCAAATTAATATCTGAAATTATTATTCAATATAAGTATCACTATTTAGAATTCTAGAACGTCTTGAAATCACCGTGTATTGACACCGAAGCACTCAATTTTTACCACCACTGAATCTCGTTTTTAAGGAATAAATACTTATATATTGCAGGTAACTGCAATATGACAAGTCTTTTAAGAAGAAGAATGGATAATATATATTCCATAAATCAGACAAGACAAACAAAAAGCTATTAGCTGCATAGAATTTTAATTTTTCTTCTTTGACTTTATATCACTCTAGAGCTGCTCAACAGGTGAACTAAGCCTGATCTGTGAGATAAAGGCAAATATCTCCAAAAAGTTATGAGAATTATTCAAAGTGAAATACTTTTTATATTTTATATAAAAGAAAAATTTTAAAAAGCGATGAATTCTAAAATTTTCAGTGTCGTTGCGCCTAGAAAGCAGTGCCCTCTATGGAAAATCGTAATGTACGCGCCAGAGGGCTCATTTAAGAAATGCCAAAACATGAAAAGTGAAACTTTGCGCATAGCATGTGACCAAGTGCTAGAAAAATTTGCTGGTGTGATTTCTCAACTGCGTATTTACTTTTAATGAGCGTATTTCTTTCGGTATATTGATAGATTTTATATTATTGTGATTGAAATTCATGGATGGTATGAATATGGATCAGGATTTTAATGTCTGTCGCATGACACTTCAAAATATTCTGCAAACAAGAGATCTGTCTCATCCGCTTCAAGGTATTTAGTTTTGATATATGAATACAATTATGAATGCTTTTTTATCTGTACCAAATGAATTATAAGTGATATATGTTATAATATATTTCCTGTGTAAGTTTTATATTACATATTTACGTTAGTTAAAGTTCTTATGATGTGAAATATTTAAGTTGACGTTCAAGGACGATATTGCGAAATACCTTTCTGGAGCACTCAACATCACCTCTTGGAGCAAGAATTCATATCTGAAAGTTATATTGCTGTCGTATGTTACGCAAGTCTTTTGGGAAAAAGGTCTTTCATTGAGATTAAATTCAATTTTCTTGATATAATTGATTTTTTAAATTACATTTTTACTGCCGGGAAATTTTGATCCTGTCGGAGATTTTTTTTTAAAACTTTGATATAATATATGAAATAGCTTTTATTTGTATTGTGATGATATATTTATATTTTTATATCTTTAGTGTTTTGGTAATTAAAATGATGAATTACTAATGTAATCTATGTTTATTGTATACCTGATATTTTTATTAATTAAATATTTTTAATATTAATGTGTGAACTTGGTGGAACTTGAAAAAAATGTATTTCACAGATATATTAAAAATTCGTTTTACATTATGGAGCAAAAAAAATAAAATCATTATCAATTTTTTAAATTGCTGTAGATTAATTTGTATCTAAGCTTTAAAAAAATCTGATAACTTTTTGACTAAATTATATTATTTTGCTATCTTTTGAAGATTTTAAAAAATAAATCCTTAAAATGTTTTTATATATTATTGGTAAAACAAATTTATTACCTTAGCTGCAGTTATTTTTCAAAAGTTTTTTACATTTCAAATTTGTGAGATCTTTAAGAAGTTCTCATTGCATATGTATTTGATGTTCAATTAATGAAAATTGTACTATAAAATCTGAAAGAAAATAAGGTTATTGATCTAAATCCATCACTCAATTTTTTTATCAATTTGAATTTGAGAAATATAACTCAGCCTTACTATTAGAATATGGGAGCAAAAGAGAAAATTAGCTGTGTTTTAGTATGTTGGGATTAGTTTCCTTATTTTGGATGTGAAACTGAAACTAAAACTAAATTGCTTTAGATAAGTTATAAATGGTTATAACTGTTTGATTTCGAGGTACGCAGGATCCACACTATTCAGAAGTAGGTTTGAATTCAAGTGATTAGAAGATGGATGTTTTAAAAAATATGAATAAATTGAAAATTTATATTTGTGTATGATCTGATATTCTGGTATATAATAAATTATTTTGAAACAAAATGCAATAATTTAGTTCTACCTGATTCTTTCATTAATACTTTTAATTCTTTTCTGATAAATTAATTTATTTAGTTTTTCTGAATTGCAATTAACACCTTTATATTTCTGACACTTCTAAATTTGTTGTGCATTTCTAAATAAATTCTATAATGAAAAGTTATATCTCTCTTATTGGGCTGTGCCCTTTGTGGAGGAAAAATTTTTATCATTGCAATACCTAAATAAATATCTTTTACAAGTATGGTTCAAGGTTTGTTATTTCTTTTTTACATATGTTATTTTAAGTATATGCAATGTAGACATTTTAAGGAATGCCTAAACAAGTTATGAATTTCTCTCCCTTAAATATTTTACATACATTGGTTTACTATAAAATAAATTTGCCATGAGTTTGTGTAGGCAAATTAGTTATGTTCTATATAAAATGCTATTCCAGTCTTCCTTTTAATTGTATCATTCAAAAAAGGTTTTAATTTATTATTATTTAATAATGCATTTTGTTCTTTTCATATGTAGTTGAAAACAGTACTTATATTTCTATACTGTGTTGTATTAGTAGAGTAGGTAAAATATTAACTGTACTTTGTATATTGATGTGAGATCACATTTTTTTAAAACTTGAGTAATTAATCAAAATAATAATTTGCTATACAATATTTTTGACTTGTTCAAATTTTTTTAGTAAATATATATAATGTTGAACTCTTTAATTTTAATAAATTATTTGACAATTATTTCTAGATATTTTAAAATTTTGCTTGAAAAAAAAAAGGATTGTCCGAGCAAATGGTGAACAGAAAAAAAAACATAATTATACAACACTGTATATACAATAGAAATAATAAAGTGAAAACCAAAGATAAAATGGAGTAAAGAAGAAAAGTGTGTTAAACACATGAAGAAAAGGAAGGGAAAAACAAATATGAAGTAAATGTTCAAAATGCTGCTGCAACTGAAGGAATATTGTGGAAATAAATTGTTAACAGCATTAAAGTTAAAATAGAATGGAAATAAATTTGACAAACAGTATATTTATCAGAAGATGAAATCAATTAAAGTTTCCACTTAAATCCCGATTTACAGTTTATTTCATATTTTGTTGCTTTTTTAAAATTATTTATTGATATTGTATTTTTATCTGTTTTTTAGTTTTGGTTATGCTTAGAGGGCTTGTTAAGAATAGTTATCTTTTGTTTGTAATTTTTCAGTTTTTATAAAATTTAACGTATGATTTTAATCTTTTTCCAGTAAATCAAGTGGGTAAAGATGACAAAGATTACACAGAAGTTTGCCCTGATGCTTCAGCTGCTTTTTTGGGACCTAACCTGTGGGATGAATATAAAACAGCCTTCATTGATTTAGATAGTGTGTTGGGAAATAGCCCTGATAATGGAATCCATTCTTTAGAAAATTTGGAACATAGTATAAATGATAATGGACAACAACAGTTGCAGATTACAACTGACGAAAATTCAAATGTTCTTATGCAAGGTAAATCTAGTTTCCAAAATTATATTTACCCCTTGATGATCATGCATTTGTAAATTTTTAATAACTATTTTCTGCACCTCCCCCTTTTTTTCATACACGAGTGTTTTAACTAACCAACCATAGAATTTTAATGCCGGTTTTTATGATCTCTATATTTTTCCTTGTTGAATTGCAAGTTCTTGCCACAAGTTTTAATAGCCTGTGCAGTTTCTTATTTTAAATCTTATCAAATATTTAATGTTGATATCAGGAATTTATTTTATATGTTGTGCCTAGGGATGTTAACTAAGATGGTTACTAATGTCTCAATAATTTCACACTTGATCAAAATTTGGTGTGAAGTATTTTTTAAAAAATGATTTAAGAGTTAAATCTGTAATTCATAATAGTCTCTCCATTTTAAAAATTGTTAAATTAAGATGAGAAACCTAACTGTGAATTATACTTTTTAGATCTAATAAATATAATAATAATAGCTTGTGATACATGATTTTTATAGGTTACTATAGTGTATTCTTTGTTAGCTAAATGAAGATAGTGACATTTTTTCTCTTACATGCTTTTTAGCTGTTAAGTACTGAAGTAGTCCAAATGGTTATTTGTCCTTGGCACTGTTGAAATGTGTCTAAGTGTTGTTGAATGTTCTCAGCAAATAAAATGAAGCATATCTAAATAATATTTGCAGTTATATGTAATTTTTTTTAAAAAAGATATAAATTTCTTGCTTATTGAAATATAAATTTATTAAATACATGTAACATTCAGTGAACAGTGTAAGGTTTGTATTGCAAGATTTATTAATTTCTTTTTGGTTTGTCTTATTACTAATTACTTTTGATTCCAAGATTCGTCTGTTTTTGTCCTTTGCCGAACCTTTTTAGAAAAAATCTTATAATTTAGATTCTGTTTTCAATTGATGATTTCTTTCTTTTTCATGCTGTCATTTCTACAGAGTTTGCAAGATATTATTGGTATCTCCAAGAGTGTAAGAAATCACTTTTTAATAAATGTGTTCCCTTGTATCGTACTTTTGAATCTGTGGCATTTTTTTGTATTTGTTCTACCCAGTGTTTGTTGGTGACTTGTGATATTGTTGTTCTTTGTCTTTGTTAATCACAAAAATTTATCTTATTTTGCTCGTGATGCATGAAGGGTTTTTGTTTTTGTTGTCATTGTTGTGTATGTGTGTTTTTAATAAAAACTTATCGAATGTGTTCACAAATAACTTATCCATCTTGCCTACTTTTAGGGGTGTGCCCTAATGAGCAATCATCTCCTATGTGTTCTCCTGCTCAATCTGATACTACTTCAATGCAAAGTTTTTCTGATGTTCCAGAAAAACGATCAAGATCAAGATCCTATTCGATAGACTGTAAGTTTTCTCCTTCAGATTTGGCATTAGCTACACCTCCAGGGCATAAGCATTATGATCCAGCATCAACAGTTTTCCCAGATGAAGAGTTGAAGCCACAGCCGATAATTAAGAAATCTCGCAAAAATTTTGTACCTGATAACCTCAAAGATGATAAATATTGGGCAAGACGCCATAAGAATAATATAGCGGCCAAAAGGTCACGTGAGGCACGACGTTTGAAGGAGAATCAGATTGTACTTAGAGCTTCATATCTGGAGAAAGAGAACAACTCACTTAAGGAAGATGTCATTCGTTTACAAGCCGAAAATGACATGTTGAAGGAAAAAATAAGAAAGTATGAGTCATGAACAGTCATTTCATTAAATTGTACAGTATGCTGTTAACAAGGCATTAAATACCTTGTCAGAAAAACTGTGTATTGCATAAGGCTTGCACATGTTTTTTGCATACCTAACAAATTAGTGAAATTGCAGAACAAAGATTTTTAAGAAAGATTAGAGATTTATGAATAGTTAGTTGCTTAGTAATATTTTTATCACTTGTTTGGTAGTTGCTTAGTATCACTGTTAAAAGTTGTATTCAGAATTTTATGATTGATTCAACTTTTGTTTTATTTTAGGCATTAATTCTATGTCATGTCCCATTGTTTAGTTATCTTTAATTGCATTTTATGGTGTGTGTATTCATTATGTAAGCAGCAACATTAGTCCATGATTTAAGTAGGGTTTTCTTTTGTTCATTTATTGAATACTATGTAAAAGAATGGTCATTGTCATGAATGAAATAACACCCATTAATTCATGTTGAAAATATAACTTCCGTGATCATAAAATTTTCATGCATTTTTATAACTATGAACAAACAAAACAAATAATATACAAGCATATAAATATATATATATATATATATATATATATATATATATAGCAGTTTGCATAATCATGGCCCAACATCATGAAGAAAACACATATTGACTTTTTAATTTCATTTTATTCCAGCAGGGCAGCACAAAATGGCATAAAAATTAGGGGGGACGAAATACTATGATATTCTCATAAATCACACACATGTAGACTTCTGACTGGAATTCATGTACTTAGACCTTGACAAGAGAAACAAGATTTTTTAAAAAAAGAATCTATTTATATCACTAATTTATTATGTATCCACTGGGCATGCTGTCTCAATTGCACGTTATCTTTATAATACTTCATTTGATTTATAGGAAAATGAAATGAATAAGGAAAAAAACATTTTGGAAGGGAATTACTAAGAGCTAAATTAAGACTAAATTTCTGGAATTAATTACACTTTAAATTAGTGTTTAAAGTATCATTACTCACAGACACACACATATCTATATTAATAAAAATGGAACTCGAAATGCGTTGCTAAGCGCAAAACTGGAGAACGGCTCGACCGATTCAGCTAATTTTCATTTTAATATTTTCGTTAAGACACGAGGATGGTTCTTATGGAGAGAAAAAATGAAAAAACTGCGAGGAAAATAGTTAAAACGACATTTTTCTTACTTTCCCGCCAAAAATCTTCATTTCCTTCTCCCACACCAACTGAGTTAGATAACAGGAAGTAATAAATTATGATTTGTTTAGAAAGAAATTCGCGAAATCTGTTGGTTTTCATTTATAAATAACGGGATGTTTAAAAAAGAAAGAAAATAGTTGCTTTCATTATTAGTCTGTATGGATATTTAATCTATGCCTGCTCCAAATAAAGTCTGGGCAGGGAAGAAAAAAAAAATAAAGCTAAAAAAAGGTTTGTAAAAAAAAGTAATTAAGAAAAAAAGGATAGGAAAAGAAAAAAAGGGTGTGTGTCACCATTATTTCGTCTGTGCGAGGCATTTTCCAAGCTGTTTTTAAACTTTCGCATCTCTTGAAAACCAATTGTGTCTTTATTTGTTTAGTGTGTTTACATTTATGAAAATTTTAATCTTCTTATCCTATAAAAACGCAGAATTTTAGACCTTTCCCTCCATCATTTAAGTAAAATATCAATTCCGGGACAATCATTGCTCGGATAGAAAGAGAAAGATGAGTAGTACAATAAACAGAATATCTGAAGAAAATAATACTAAATAATACCATAAATGAATTATATGATTATCAAAATTTGTTTGGTTTAAAACACAGAGACACAGCTACATAAAATATTATATGAAAATTTTAGCGAGCATTAATAATGGTGAACCAACTGGTCGCCGAAGGCGGCTAGTATATATATATATAAAAGTTGAATGCCAATTATGTCAGTCAACATTAAATCTGACTATTTAAATAATCTTTGTATGTTATCTTTTGCTCTGTTTGGAAACTCCATAATGCATAAAAGTGCATAAGCCTTTTGTGGTATTTTCATCTCCTTAAAAAGGTAATTATTATATATGAAAAAATGGGTTTAGAATCATTAAAAACAGAATATAATTAATAAGCGTTTTCGTTTAAATAAACCCGTAGCATATATTCATTGTGCTAATGAATACATACATGTACAGATTTTTGATGTGTTTAACTACCCATTGTAGACTTAATAATTAGTGTGATGTTTTAGTGTTTTCTTCTTGTACATTATTTTTGTAATTTGTACAAATGTAATGAATTAGTGTTTTGGGGTATTTTTTTCTTCTTTTTGGTTGAACAAACTCTTCGCTTAATTAGTTCTCACTCCTTATTACTTGCCTTCATGAGAGAAATTTCTATTGCCAATGTGGTGCTTGTCATTCCGGCCTTATTGATGAAACTTGCCAATTTTCTGAGAAATCTTATTTCTACTTTAATAAACATGGATTCTAGGAGTATGGATGATTTTTAATAAGTGATTTAGTAATTAGCAATATTAATCAGTTTATAGACACAGCTAGTTCGGATCTATAGTACAGATTTAGCCAAGCGCATGTGAAAGGTAATTTTACTTGTGTTTGACATAATTTGATTGAGTTTTGTTGGATCTATTCGTAAAATGCACATTTAATCATATATTGTTTATTTTTATAGGCTGTGAATTCAAAATCGTAATTCTTTTATAAGCATATATTTATGCCGGATCTAAATAATTATATTAAAATCGTATGAAAATAATGCATTCTATGAATGAAGGTTTTTGACTATTTGATTTTGGAAACTGTCTTACCTTTTTTTATGTTTGGTGGATGTTATATAGGTTCTATATGATGATGTATTGCTGTCTGTTTAAGTGGATCTATGTCTTTTTTTTCACCCATCTTAAACAATATTAATCTTTGTTTTATATATGTCTGCAATTCTTGGTTTTGATATTGCTGGCTTAAAAAGTGAACTTGAAAGTACTAACTTAATTTGCTCAGAGGAGTGCTTTAAAGTAATTACCTTGTTTAAATGTACTTTAATTTTTCTTTTCTTCCCTAGAATAAAATAACTAATAATTTCTTGATTTTGTTAAAGTTATGAGGGTTCCCCCCATTTTAAAAGTGCTAATTGGTGTGTTTATAGTGGTCTATCACTGTAAACATTCCATTTTCATTAAAATTACTTAATATATAAGGAAAAAGGCATTCTTCTGTTATCTCCTTTCCATCTTTACTGTTACATTTTCGAGATTGTTTGTAAGTTTTCTTTGTTACTGTCAAATATTAATTGAAATTTATATATAATTATGTTTGGAATAAGGGATTTATTAAGTTTCATTCTACTTAAAGTGAAATTTTAGTTAACAATTGTCTGTTGTTTTTATTTGAAAAATCGGGTGTATGCAATCATTTGCATTTGTGATAGAGAAAAGTTAAGTTTGGAATTTTATGAGAAAATTTAAATTTTATGCTATTTGTGATGATGACAATGGGACCACAAGGTTCTTAATATAGATATCTAGAGATAAGAAAGTAGAGATTAGGTATATTGTATGCATATTTAAAACTACTCTGCTAGATGTTCACTTCCAAACTTTGTTCCTGGAAACTTTAGAAAAAGATTCATGCACTGAGAAGTCTAGATTTTAGGTGAGGATTTTATTTGAACAGTTTTATTTTAAGATCCAGTGCACATAAAGTTTATATATATATATATATATATATATATATATATATATATAAACAATTTTTCTTGATATTTTAAAAGTAATTGGTATTTTATGCTTTTAAGGCATTCTTATTCTCAGGTTGTTTTATGTAAGCATAAATTAAGGAACTTATCTATAATTTTTTTCCTTATAGAACTAAATGAAGGCTTTTCTTGAAATTCTTGGAAGTGATAATATATGCTTATATAATATGTCCTATTCTCAGGTCAAAACTTTTGATAAAAGCTGAATGAAATGTCCATTTTCTGAAGTTTTATATGGCAAAATTGAATTTTAACTGTAGAAGATGAAATTAGCACAGTTTCCAGCTTGAAGTTGATTCTATTTTCTGACCAAGGAATAAGCATAATTATTTTTTTATCATCAAAAATTGCCAAATAGATTTATTGTAGTTTTGCTATATTTTGCTTCAATATCAAATGTCAGTCTTATATAAAACTATGTTGAGCTTGTACTATTTTTTACATTAAACTGCACGCTGTATATTCAGCTTGTATTAAAATTATATAAGAAACTTAGCTGCTATTAGAATTTTATCAAAAGAAGGGTTACGTTTTTATAAATATTGTTTGCTCAAGTTATAATCAATGGCTGAGGAAATGTCTTCTCCTGATTGTATATTGAAAGCTAGTTTTCTCAAATATATTCATTATATGATACTCTTTTAATTCATTTATTGATTTTTTAAGGCAAAGTATTTTAATTCATGTTATGCTAAGTTCATCTTTCAATTTCCCATTAATCAGCATAAGTTATGGATGATCATTTTCAGTCCTATTAGTACAAATTATATTTCTCCGTGTTTGTTATGCATTTATTAATTGTCTTTATACTTGTATGCATTGAAGTTCTAAATGCAGCAAAAAATTCTTTTAAAAAGCTGTTAATTTTTTAAAAATTCCTTTTAGAGTATGGTTAGTATTTTTTTTGTCAATATTTTTTAAATATGATATTTACCAAAACATATCTGTTTTAGGGAACTCTTATTGAGTTCATTTTTTCAGATGTTCTGTCGGATATCACTGTATATTATGAGTTTTGATGCACCTCTTAGTGTACTTTGCATGATCTGTTTGTGCATGACAAGGAGCTTTTGTGAGTTCTAGAAAGTCATCGTTATTTGTGATACAGTGAAGAATTTTGTAAGCTTACTAGCTGTCTTGTCTGAAACTTGTCACATTTTAGATTGATGAATATTTACAGTTGATGTTGTCTTAAATATTTAATGTTGTGAACTGTGCAAATTTTATTGTTAATTCTTCTAGTTGTAAATGAAATATTTTATATTGAATTGAGATTAGAGATTGGATGATTTTATTTCATTAGATTGACATTTTAAAGTAGTTCTAAAAGTTCAATATTCTGTTGAAATAATGTGTATAAGTCCTCAATTTGTTAATAAAAATTTATTCTGATTTTGTTGTTATTCTAACGTTTTCTGTGATTTTATTCTAGTTCCATTCAGGGTCAAACTTCGGTGATGTGGAATCCATTTAAAAATGATTGTAATATTGTTCATAAAATATTTTTGTGGAGTAGAAGGAAGCACTTATATTTTCTTAAAAAATGAAGCATTACTTAAAAAATCTGCTAAACAGCAATCAAATTTCCTGATTTATTTGTTAGTCTCATTTTAAGCCGAAGGAGAAAATTTATCTATGGAAACTAAATATTTTTAATTTTACAGAAATCTGTTAAGTGTAACTTCTGGTTAGATGGCCAAAAAACGTAAGTTAGTACATTGAGGCGCGACTCGTATTTAGTATCTAATTCACATTTTTTATCATACTAGAAAACTGTTTTTGAGAGATAGCAAAGAAGGGATTATTAGATAAAAAATTTAAATTATGACAGAGAGCGTATTAGCCCCCCGCATTCTAAATAGTAATTCAATGCTAAATTATTAATCTAACATATGACTTGTTTACAACTCCGAAACATATAAATTTCTGTTAATTTTTCAGGGAAACTCAACCAACATTTTGTTACTACTCTGCAAGTATTTTTAACAATCAAAATAAACAAGATAAAAACGTCAAAATGAATGGTACATGAGATATCCAAGTAAGAAAGGTTAAGATTTAATTTTAATACTTTTGTATACAGCATCAAAGTGGTGATATGCTATGTATCTAAGTCTTCAAGAGATTTCAGAAATTTTGTTTTCGGGTGTGATGGAACTTGTGGACAAATAACTCGCAGGTAAGTATCTGAATTTGGTAATTTTCAATAATATCTGAATTATGACACAATATTCATTATTTTACTTAGTCGCTTTTTTTAAATACACTGCTCAAAACAATTAGAGGAGCAAGCAAAAAAATCAAGAAAACCGTGGGAGACAGCCACGTATTGGCATACAATGGGTAGTACACGCGCATGTACCATCCATGTAATGCGCAATACAGAGGAAAAAAATCCATGCGCAATACAGAGAAAAAAAACAATGTGGAATTAAGCTTTAATTCTTTGAAAATATGGAAAAAACATGAAAAGATGATTTAGGGAAACAATTTGGTTACATGTAAACGATAAAAAAAAAGGCTCTGAATGGACATGATGCATGAGTTTTGATAGGGCGTGTGGTCTCCTGGAACAGCTAAGACTGCTGCACACCTGTTTGCCATGGATGCGACGAGATTATCGATCAGACTTCAGGGAATACTGTTCCATTCCCCAAGAAGTGCAATCTCCAAGTCTGGGGCAGTCACAGGCGGCTTTGGCCGCGCAGCAATGCATCGTCCGAGCATGTCCCAAACATGCTCGATTGGATTCAGGTCAGGAGAGCACGCTGGTCATTCCATACGCTGTATTGTTTCAGCTTCAAACATGTTCTCCACCAGACGAGCTCTATGCGGTCCCGCATTATCATCCTGGAAAATAAAGGAATCGCCAATGGCTCCATCGTAAGGGATGACATGAGATCGCAGTATCTCGTCTGCATACCTGCGGCCCGTCAAAGTGCCATTCCGAATGATATGCAGGTCCATACGTCCGCCTATGCTGATTCCACCCCATACCATCCAACCAGCTCGTCTGTATTGTGACATTTCACGAATGAATGCGGGGGTTATTTCGAGTGCCCCTCTCCCGCCATACCAGAACACGTCGAGTGTCACACTCCAGACTGAATCGGGACTCGTCTGTAAGCAGCACTTGGCTCCAATCATGTTGCTGCCAATCTCGATGTTCAGCAGCCCATCTTCTTCGGGCCGCACGGTGGCGTGGGATTAACGGAATGCAGACCATTGGCCTACGTGCATAGAGCCCTCCCCCATGAAGCCTATTACGTACTGTTTGACTGGACACCCTTCGTCCTGTTGCCAAGAACAACTGTCTTTGCAGCTGAGTAGCATTCTCTGTTCTGTATCGACGGTCTGTTAACCGTATATACCGGTCATCAGTTGCTGTAGTGGCGCGTGGCCGACCTTGCCCTGGTCGACGTCTAACATTTCCTGTTTCCTGGAATCGATTCCACAGCCTTGCAACAACACTCCAACAGCATCCGCGACACTCCGTTGTAATTGGCCTGATTCCAGTCGGCCTGTGACACGCCATGCCATGGATTCCGGTAAATCACGTTGTTCAGACATTCTCATAAGCTTGTCTCAAAAACAGAAAGATTGCGCAATCAAATTTCGCAGTTGCGGCAATAAAACAGACGTTTCTGCAACATCTCGTTTTCTGGTCTTTTTCTGGTTTTTGACGTCATGAACTTTGATTTGCATATAAAGTTTCTTCCGTTTCCTGGCAGGCTGCAATTTACGGATGATTCATTTTATGTTACTTATTGGTAGACATCTTTGCGTAATTCTGTTAAAACCATGTGCTCTCCTAATTGTTTTGAGCAGTGTATAATTATTCATAAATTTTGTTAACAATGTCGAAACCAGGAGCTTAAAATAATAAGTCGTTGAATTTTTCATCCGGTCACGATTTTAAGCATTTATAAATGAAGACTGTTGCTAAAAAGTTTTAAATAAAACAATGTCTGTGGAGTCCTCCCCCCTCCCAGTTCTACGAAACGCGCAATTTAAATGGAATTTAATACTAAAAAGTGCTATAATAGAGATCAATTCGTTGTTCTAAGTACACTGGATTTTAATTTTTATTCAGCCAAATATATGATGTACGTGTGGATTTGGAATTTGGCGACAAAGATTTATTCATTCCTTGGAGGAAATGGAAACATTTCCCTGGAAGTGAATGAAATACAATATCTTGGAGGAGTCTCGGAAAGCTCGGGTACCCATTGCAAACTACTTCTTAACATGAAAATTAAAAAAATAAATAAATAGCGATTTGCATTTTTACGATATCTAATTCTACATTTTTCATCTCAAATCTGAGAATATATACATATATATCATTCTGTACACAAGGCTTTAAAATGAAAGCTAATTTCTGAAAATTAAGACTAGTGTAACCTGAATGCTTTTTTTTAAAGTAATGCTTGATGATACGGTCATCTTATAAACTAAATCGTCGCTTGTTTAGAAACAAGGATGTTCTTTTTGGCAATGCAAAATAAAGCATCAACAGTGTTGTCATAAAATAAAAAAATAATACAATATTTCCATTCAAAGAATAAACTATGAATAATAAAGTTAAATGATAATTATAGTTAGGAATGAAGATGTGTTCTCCAGTGTATGCTCCAGAAACGCGGTTCTTAGCTTTTGCCAGGTTAAACAGAGACTAGGATCATGAATATCACTAGGATCATGAATATCACTTCATCAAATAAAATAAAAAAGAAGTGTGTTCTCCGGCAAATGCACCAGAAAACAAGGATCATGAATATTACAACAAAGTTTAAAATCTGTCTGATGCCAACAGGAAAGCCAAAATGGCCTTGACTGAGCCATCTAGAGAAAAGTCACACATTCAATCAAAAGAAAGTGGGATGCACCCTAATTTGGCGTGTAAAATATCTCTTCCTTTATCATCGACAGGGCAAGAAAGAACAAAATGTTCGCAGTTTTGGGAACCCTACATTGATGACAATCTGGTTTATCAGAAAGTCGACATTTATGAAGAAAAGCGTTCACTGGAAGAGTCCTGGAAATGAGTCGAAATATCAGAGTCTCGTTTCGTCTAGATAGGTTGGTTTTTTTCAAGTTCAAGAAATTGAGCCGCCTACATTTCCACATATTTAGAAAGATCCCATTCTTTATTTTGCTTCAGTCTGACCGCTTTATAACATGCAGATCGGATATCCTCGGGCAATATCCAATCCCAAATTGCTGGGGAAGTTAAAGCTTCTTTTGCTGAACGGTCAGCCCATTCGTTTTCTGCAATTCCCACTTGGGCGGGAGTATAGACCAATTACAAAGAAGGGCAAATTTTTAAAACATCAAAAATTATCTGAGCTAATTGCAGTGAACTCCTCGGTGAGTGAAAATTAAGGCACCTCAGAGCCATCAGATTGGGCATGCTGTCTGTCAAAATGATGTAATATTTCGGTTCTTTAACAAAATTAAGAACGGCAAAGGCCAATGCATATCCCTCGTCCGAAAACACAGCATTAGAGTTATGTATCGCCCCTTCATAATCTCGTTCGAGGAACAATTAATTGCTGTGGAGTGGGCGTCCTCGGAAGCATCCGTGGCCAGAAGGATCCTTTCCGCAGGGAGAAATGATTTGTATTCTGCAAAAAGGAGTTTAATAGTTTGAGGATCCAAAAACCTTTGTTGGAATCCCAATTCATGAGTCTCAATAACAAAATTTTTGCACTCACCTCAAGCGACTGGAATCTTAATCGAAATGACTTTGTTAAGAGAAAGGTTTTCGAGGCTTGTAAAAGCATCCAGTGTGGCTTCACAAGGAAGTCTATGGTATATGTGATTGGAAATGACAGAAGTGGCCTCGATAATGGAACTTGAAACTGCTGTAAAATGGCGTGCCGAGAATTGATTGACATAAAATGTCGTATTTCGTCTCTCCAATCTGAGTTTCATTGTAATCCTGTTGGAAATTACATAAAGAGTTGGAAGTGTCGTCCACCTGGGGAGACCAAACGCGAAACGAAGAATACTGTTCTGGATTCTGTGCAGGTTAACATGGCCAGCTTTATTTTTCATGGCCACTGTATGAGCACCAAATTCTACTGGTGTAATGCAGATTGCCGTTGCAGATTTTGAGTTAAATGAGTTTCATTTGCACCCCGTCTGGGAGCAGCTAGAGCTTTGATGTTTAATTTATTAAATACTTAGATTTTGAGTTGTTCATTGTAAGAACGGAAAGAAAGAGCAGATACAAACTGGATGCCAAGGAAACGGTAATTATGACAACTTCAGTACTTAATACATGTGATTTTTTTAATACAAACAGCATTCTATCGTCCTTTAATTTTAATTTTGCACTTCATAAATAAAGGTATATATTTGCTCTTCCTTAATAAAGATAAAACTGAGCAATTTTCTTAATAATTATGTATAAAGCCATCATTTAAAAGCGTATCGTCTGCTCCTTTCCCCAAAAATGTATTATATATATAATATGCATTTATGTATGTAATGTTAACACATATAATTTTTCGATTGGAAACAGATTTCAGAGTCGTGGCTAAGAAGATATGTTGAATTTTTAATTTATTTTTATTCCATCTCGAGAGGCACGCGTTATGTACATGGCAACGGCAACGTCGTAATGTTTCAGAGTTCCGCGATGTAACAAAGTGGTCACGAGCACCTCCATATCATAAATATCATAGCGAAATAAAGCTCTAAAGTCATAAAATTTGATAGATAATAATTAAAAAAAATAATTTAATGTACATTAACGTATTATGTACAAGCAGCATGGCAAAAAAAAAACAGACGAAGGTTAAAAGGACAAAGAGCGTAAAACGCTTTAGAGAGAGCGTTACACTTATCCCTGGTCTTATACGTCATGAGATTCTCATAAATCTGACACATTTTGAATTTTAACAGGAATTCTCACAAGTGTTGCCTTAGATAAGAGAAACGCAGGTATCCAGAAGAATCTGTTTGCATCATTAATCTGTATCCCATCTATCCCATTACAAATTATTATCCCATTTACAAAATTTCTTTTGATTTATGAAATAGGAAAAGTAGAATGGGCTCAGGTAATAAGAGAGTATTTTAGCATGACCTTAATATGGACTGAATTAAGCTAAAAATTAATTAGGATTAAATTATATTTTAAAATATCAATACAAACACACTCTCTCTCTCACACACACACATATCTATCTTTTGATCATTGATTTCATCATTTGTTTTTAATTTTGTTTCTACCTTTATTATATATATATATATATATATATATATATATATATATATATATAATGCTACATTTTTATATATATCCTGTAGTGTAAAAAGTATCCATTAGTAAAATGTTTCTGTTATGTTTCTCTATGTACACACTAAGTTTCCCATTGCTATCAACAAAATTCGCAGAGAGGTACCTATTCTAAAATTTAGAACTAATCACAAATGTAAATAATATCAGTTATTACAAAATTGAAAATTTATTCAACTAAGAAAAACTGCCATATATAATTATTTTCAAGTAGTACAAGGTCTCCCACAAGGTATGCATTGTCTAATTTTTACGGATTATTATAGAACACGTCATGACAAGTATTTTGATGTGTAGATCCCCGAATATAGCGCCATAATCTAATTAAGATGTGAAGCTTGGGCCACAAAAACACCAAGAAATGAACAAAAAAATGTAAATTAATGTTTATTTAGAACTTTCAATACAACAAATTTTCGGATTGTTCGAACAAATGACATGGTGAAGTCTAGAATAGAATCTCACGACTGGTTTCTGCTAAACATCTGTTCTACTTTTTTTGACCTCAGTTTCAATTTCTGCTCTCAAATCATCCATTGGTCAGGGCTGTGTGAAATACACTGTGTCTTTCAGACATCCTCATAAAAAAAGTCCGATGTGTTAAGATCCGGGTAAGGTGACCACTCTATACCATTGCCTGTTCTTATAACAGAATCCATCCCGATCAGTCTATCGTGAAAATGTTTCGTTGAGTGCGGTGAGGGTCAACCCCATCTTACATAAACCAATAATCTCCTACCTTGTTTATGCCTTGAAAGAATGGAATGACAACATTATTCAACACATCAAAATAAGCTTCACCAGTGACATTTTCGATAAATACAAACTGGACCAATGACGAAAGTCTAAATGGGTGTAGTGGTATTGCATGATGAAGGTTTTTCAATGTACAAGAACCTCCAGATCTGTTTGTTCATATATCTTTGGAGGTGGAAATGCGCCTGATCCTTGAACTAGATCCGATTAAAATTAATATTGACACATTCAACCTCATTAATCATCGTGATCGTAAAATAAAACCTCTTTAAACCATCCAAATCGTTCATCGGTGATTGATTTTAATTTTATAAGAGCAGCATAAGAATTGGTATATTCACTTACAGATGCGCTTTTCCTCTCATTGGTTGCCACAAATTTCCATAGTCACCTAGGGAAGCTTCAATGTTGTGCAAACGGCTCTGCATCATAATTTGGAATACAAACTGTCGAATTCACAACTAACTTTTTTGTTGTTGTTACTAATAGCACTTGCCATGGACAGTCCCGCTCATGATTCAACGCATTTACGCCGAAATAAGCGTCTTTTGTTTGAAGTAGCGTCAACTAGGGCTAAGAGTACGACTTTAGCTACACACTCATCACATTCGCTTGTACAGCCCCCTTTTACAGGAGGGCACATTCACACACCTCACAGATAGAACATAGAACCACCATTCCCTAACTGGGACTCGAACCTGGGACGCCCAAATCGCGAGGAAGACGCGCTACCTCTGAGCCAAGACGATGACATAACTAGCTTTCTTCGTGTAATTGGACTAAGACGCTATATTCGGGAGCCACAGATGTTATACATCAAAATACTCGACGTTTTCATTCGAATATATGAATATTAGAAGCTGCATACCTTATGGGACACCCTGTATATCATCCAATCATCATAGATTCAATAAAACTTGGTGATCTTGCACATTGTTGTTTACTTCATTGGTCGAGAGTTCTATCATCGACTAAATACAGACGGGAAGAAAACGTGAAACTGAACATTTAAGTATTACGAGGCATATTCGGAAAGTAAGTACCGTTTCATTATACTGCCGCTGCAGCACTGCGATCGGCGTTCTGCGCATGTGCACTAGTCTTCCTTGTTCACTGACTCTCAACTGACGCCATTTTGGACGCTGTAGGTTGTGTTTCCAGTTCGCTGTGCTTGTTTAAAATGTTTAAGACAATTACTGATCCCGCCGACTGTGAGATTCGTTCTGTTATCCGTTTTTTAAACGCAAAAAATGTGAAACCGGCTGAAATTTACCGTGAAATTAAAGAAGTGTATGGTGAAAACGCGATGAGTGATGGAATGGTGCGGAAGTGGGTTAGAATGTTTAATGAAGGTCGAAAAAATGTTCACGATGAGGCTCGGAGTGGTCGGCGTTCTCTTGTCAATGACGATCTGATACGGAAAGTTGATGAAAAAATCAAAGAGAACAGACGATTCACAATAACGATACTTTCAGACGAATTTCCACAAATTTCACGTACTGTGTTGTACGAAATTGTTGTTGACAAATTAGTCGTGTTTATCATCGTTGGTGGCAAGTTTCTACGAGGAAGGCATAGGAAAACTCGTCACTCGCTACGACAAGTGTTTGAACATTGGTGGAAACTACGTAGAAAAATAGTGTAAGGTTTGGTCTTTCATGTAATAATAAAATTTGTTTGAAAAAAAATGTTTTGTTGTATTTATTAAAAAACGGTACTTACTTTCCGAATATGCCTCGTAGAATGCCGGGCAAGAAAATAAAATTATTTACTCGCATTTGCGTGCTTTCTAATAAAATGACATGCTTCAATAATAAAGATCGTTTGGATATGTTGACTATTTATGCAAAATATAATGGATATTCCGTCTAGTTGTAGATGAGAAACGCCATTTTCAGAATTTCTGGCATTCTTCTAGGAAGTGCGTTTATAGAGAACTTTAGCGATTACAAACTATAGAATCCCTACTTTCTCGAAGAGGAACAGGAACGATGAGTTGCTATATATTTGATGTAGAAATTGACATTTTGGGTTATTTCTCATGTTATTCTCATGCTAGTGTTGAAATAATTAGTCTAGAATCGGCTAAACATTTTAAAAGCGACAGTATAGAAAATATTTCAACGTAATAGCTGGTACCCATACAATATTTGTATAGTCTATGAGATGATGCAACAGTTACATACACAATGACTTGATCAACTTCTAAAATTTTGTAATTGGGACTTACCTTATATTAAATCAAATCCGTCATTTCTGAGACAGATCATTCTGACAGATGAAAATCGCTTTAATCTAGATAGAAACATTAAGCTGCAAATATATCCTTTTTGTAACTGCAAAAATCCATTCGTTGTGCAAGAGATTCATCATCAGTGGCAATTTTCTGTAAATGTGTGGAGTGGCATTTTAAGAAGCTTTATGATTGGTTCCATTTTATACAAGAGTATGCTGAATGATGATTGATATATTCAATTAATGTCTGAACTGAGGAAGGAATTGGCTTTAGAAGTACGTCTTGTGAATCTTTGTCGACGAATTCGAAAAGCCTACTTTTAAGTCTCAAGCTACGAGCGTGATCGCATATGCGAAAATATTGTTACAAGATTCAACTTTATATTAGTGCTGTAAGTGCTCATTCTAAACAAGTTTTTAAATATTATAATTGTATTATCGGAACATTGTTAAAATCTAATGAAAGTTAATGAATGCATTATTGTTTTCTGATTTTACCCTTTTACTAAATTTTAGGGATGTATATATTATCCCTGAAAATTCAGACACGATCAGAGGAATGGAAAAATGGTCTAAATCAATAAATGTCCTTTGCTAATTCAGCAAATATTACAGACATAACTATGTAACTTTGGGTTCTTATATTATATGTGTGCTTATAGATATGTGTATTTTATGTTACTTATTTTACTTTTATGTTGCTTATGTTATTTTTATGTTTTCTACTTTTACTTTTAATTTACTTATTTTATTTTTATGTTGCTTATGTTACTTTTATGCGTACTTATTTTACTTATATGTTACTTATTTTACTTTTCTATTGCTTTTATTACACTCTCTTCATCATGATGTAGCTCGAAACATCATTTTGTGTTCGTAACAATTTCGATAGATTTACTCCATCCTGTAAGAGCAAATAAAACCAACAGAAGGAGAAACAGTTATTGCTCTTATATAAACATTATTTAGATTATTTTAATGATATATATTTTTTCAAATTAAATATTGATTAAACTAAACTTTTGAGCCAAAAATTAAGTCAAAAATATACAAAAACAAAATATTATTTTTAATAATATCACATTTAGGGCTAAAAACTAAATGAAGAAGAAAATCCTTGGTATTAAAAGTTATTAAACGTAGATCAAAAAAATACTTAAACTACGAATGTATGTATGACTATGAGATTTTCTTATTGCATTTGGCACAACTGTATGTAATAAAAAATAATTATTAATTGATGAACTTATATGATACAGTTTATTATCTCTTGTTTCAGGACCCTCTGGTTTTGGTAATGGAATATATATACCACATCGGAGGACAATTTTCTTTCCATGTGGTATATAAAGTTTACGTAAACAAAAAAGCTGTAATTTCAGTATCAGTAATTTGTTACCGTCTGATTTAGAAACTAATAGTAATTCATCTAATTCAAATCAGCTGAAAGAAGAGAAATTGCGTGCTGAGCTGTTGCTTGGACATGGAAGTTAAACATCATCACAATACCTTTTAACTTCAAAACAATCAAATCATCAATTTGGCTGATTTCAGATTGCTAAACTGTTAGAACATTTTGCACGTGGTTTTTATTGGTTAATCATCCTATTGTTTCAAACAATCCTACATTTCTTAATCAGCTATTTATTAATTTTGATATTCTTCATTTGTGGTCTGTCAGTATGATGAATTAATGCAATGATATATTAATACAAATATTTGGAAAACAAAGTTTTACTCGGCAATTTTTTTTTGAGAAAATAATCAAATATGAATCACATACTGATTACATATGATATTTTTCAATCTTACCAACATATGAACTGGTCCTTTAAATAAATAAATAAACATTATGTATGCACTTAGTTTAACATGCCATTCGAAATAATCTGCAATATTACAGTATTCCTTTTACAGTTTATCTATCATTACTTATATTTTTGAGCTTACACTCAATTTTACCACGGTGGAATCAGGTCCGAGATGGTGCTATATAACATTATCAGCATCACAGCAGAAAGGAAAAGACTATAATAGTTTATTATAAAAAATACTTGTGTGTGTATAAAATAGTATTTTTTCAGGAAAGTCACTTATACAAATAAACTAAAAGAAGAAAACCTTATCTAAATATAAAATTTCATCCAGATCGTCAGAGCCGTTTCCGAGGTACAGGAAAAAATATATTTATATATATATATATAAGAATTGCTCATTTAAATTTATAAGATTTGTACTGAACCTCGGATGTTTATCCCGTTTTTTTTTTTTTTTTTTTTTTTTTTTTTTTTTTTTTTTTTTTTTTTTCGTTCTGCTTGGACTGGCGGCGCCATCTCTTGGACTCTAAAAGTTAGTTATAATTCTCTCTCTCTCTCTCTGTGTGTGTGTGTGTGTGTATGTGTGTGTGTGTAACATCTTGTTTTTTCAGGAAAGACACCTATATAGATACACTTAAAAAGCAAAACCATATCTAAATGTAAAATTTCATCCAAGTCGGAAGAATATGTTGTATGAGATTCAAGATTCACGAAGTAAATATATATGCAAGAATTACTCATTTATATTAATGCAAACGTAACATAATTATGTTCATATTCACTGAAGTGACAAAAGTCATGGGATGACTGTTAATATCGAGTAGGTCCTCCTTTTGCCCGGCAAAGTGCAACAACTCGACGTGTCATGGAGTCCACAAGTCGTTGGAAGTCCTCAGCAGGAATATTGAGCCATGCTGTCTGTATAGACGTCCATAATTGTGAAAGTGTGGATGGTGCAGGAGTTTGGGCATGAACGGATCTTTCGATGATGTCCCATAAATGCTCGATGGGATTCATATCGGGCTATCTAGGTGGCCAGATCATGCGCTGGAACTGTCCGGAATGTTCTTCAAACCAATCGCGAACAGTTCGGTCCCGGTGACATGGCGCATTGTCATCCATAAAAATCCCATCGTTGTGTGGGTACGTGAAGTCCATGAATGGCTGCAAGTGATCTGCAAGCAGCTGAACATAACCATTTCCGGTCAATAATCGGTTCAATTGCACCAGAGGATAGAGTCCATGCCATGTAAAAACAGCCCACACCATTATGCAGCCACCACCAGCTTGAACAGTGCCTTGCTGACAGTTTGGGTCCATGGCTTCGTGGGGTCTGCGCCACACTCGAACTCTACCATCAACTCGTAACAACTGAAATCGTGATTCATCTGACCACGCCACTGTTTTCCACTGGTCTAGGGACCAGTCGATATGCTCACGAGCCCAGGAGAGTCGCTGCAGGCGATGTCGTTCTGTCAGTAAAGGCACTCGAGTCGGTCTTCTCCTGTCATAGCCCAAGGAAGACAAATTTCGCCGCACAGTCCTATCGAACACGTCCCTCGTACGTCCCACATTGATTCCTGCAGTTATTTGACGAAGTGTTGCGTGTCTATTAATATTGACCATTCTACACTGACGAAGGCGGTCTCGGTCGTTAAGGGCAGGTGGTCGCCCACTGCGCTGTCCATGATGGGATGGAATGCCTGAAATTTCATACTCTCGGCACACTCTTGATACTGTGGATTTTGGAATGTTGAATTCCCTAAAGATATCCGCAATGGAATGACCCATGCGACCATCCCCAACTAACATTCCACGTTCAAAGTCTGTTAATTCTCGTCGTGCAGCCATAAATTACGAAAAACCTGTTCACATGAATAACTTGAACACAAATGAAAGCTCTGGAAAACGAACTGCGCATTTATACTTTTTCGCTGCGATACTACTGCCATCTGTATATTTGCATATTGCTATCCCATGACTTTTGTCACTTCAGTGTATAAATCTATATGTGTGGCCTCATATATATTTTATGAATATTTATAATGCTTGGGTATAGAGCAAAGAAGCTGTAGTTGAAACCATCATTAAAAAGAAAAGGATTTCACACTCAACAGTAACGCAACGTCCAGGGTATGAGATTTACCCAAGTTATGAACCCGAGAATGATAGAGGAGTGAAATTAGTGACATAGTTTCCAGGGAGCGAAATTCACCTGGACAGCAAGCCCAGGAGTGCCATGGGAACTAAAATTAGTTATGTACCGTCAAGGGAGCTGGGGTAGATAAGATTTACATTAACTCTTTCTGAAACGTAAGGTTGATTACGTATACAAATTTATTGGCTATTTACCATATTAATTTTGAAATTCCTATATACCTATATACAACAAAATCCATCAAAGTTACCGATTAATGGAATGATACATTAATACAATATACATTATTTATCATCATTATGTTCATATAATAGGCTTACGTATTCATTCCATACACATTTAAATAATGCTTTAACATTGCAGGTGAATCCATGATTAGAAAGTGCTATTCCGCTTGGCAGTAACAGAGAGATCATCCTGGAAGAAAATGAGATATAGAGGTCCCAGGAACCTAAGCAGTGGTTTCTATGAAGATAAAGCATTAATGCAATTATATTATTTTTGACTCAAAAGAATCTGCATCTACACTCCAATGAGCAGTTCGATTCACCTTTCTAAATACCCCAACTTCTACCAAGCTGACCTATCAGGAGCTTTTCTCCATCAAAAAATCTGCTATTACAAAAGACTGGCTGGTTCCTCCATCAAATAACTGGTACAAGGGGCCTAACCCAGGTTTCTTTCTTTCCATCTCAGGAGATAGGTCATCCCATACTTGCATTTCGCGACTTGCCAGCGGACACTTAAAATGTCTTAAATTCTCTGGGCGAAAGAAATCCTTTCCCCTTTGTCCTAAATGTCAACACTTCCAGGCCACTCCCTCTCACATCCTTGAGTGCCTTGACCTCAGTGTTGGGGATATTTATTCATCTCCTAGGACAGTCACCGACCATCTCAGAATCAATGGTTTATTTGATCTGGTCTGACTCCGACAGACCATGATGGAGATGAGAAGAAGATATTATTTTTGAAAGTGAAATATCATGAAGAGGGGAAAGAAAAAATAATAATGTCATGCCTCGGTACCATTTACATTAATGATGACTGAAGGCAAAAAATGTCGCATTCAATCTCTGACACCAATTACTTTCATCATGCCATTTGGCGGGAAAATTTGGCGTAGAATAAGGAGAAAGAGAGAGAGAGAGAAAACTGAAGCCGAATTCAGTGCCATGAAATAATTATAAAAGTAATTTAAATTCAGCTTCCAATATACTTTAAACATGCTTAATTAGTTTTTAAAGACAAAATACAACTAGCATTATCATTGATCTTTATGAAAAACACGTTTCTGGAATATATACCCATGGTAAATGAAAGAAAAGTTTCAGTTTTCAAGAAATATTTTATGTATTTCATTCTTAAAAGAATTAAAATACATAAAATATTTCAAATTTCTAAATCCAGATGGTATTTACGCAATTTATTTAATTAAATATCAAATAAACTGAAAATAACAAAAATATTTTTTGAAACTCCCATTGAATTTCTAGGCTGTAGTAAAAATAGGTATGTACTGAAAGCTAGTAGTTCTAGTGTGAATGATTTCGCTAAAAATAGGAAATAACTCTATGCAATAAACTTCTTTCCAAGTAAATGGGAAATAATATGACCCAAATAATTTTCTGAACTTGCAAAATAAATGAAACTGGACTTTCATAATCTTAAAAAATTGGTCATGTACTTTTCAAATAATATAGAAAACAATTATTCAATTTTTGATGTGTATTGATTATTCTGTTATCGCAATTTGCTGAAAATTTCCATGGATTGCACAGTTTCATTCAATAAAGATAAAAATGTTGTTGTTGTGTTGTGACTAATGGCACTTGCCGTGGGCAAGCCCTTGCTGATACGATCAGCATATTTTAAGCCTAAGAAATAAAATTATATAAGTTTAAGTCAATGTCATATTATATAAGTCAGTGTCTCTAAATATATGTTTTCAGTGTTGTATCTTTTTCTATGTCCTAGATAGATTTTCGGTCAAACTTATGAAGAAATTATTCCTTGACCATGTGAAGAAAATATTTTTAAAGCATAAATGTATAAACGAAGCCCTGTTTCCTTTATTACGGAAAACTCTTCAAATAATAACTCTTTTTTCAAATGATACAGAAAGCTCTCTGTAGCATTTACTTGGATTAATTGACTTTTTTAGCAAAGACATTCCTTAAAATTCTCTATAGATTATGCTGTTTCACTCGATTATATAAGGGTATTAAAAATTTGTCTCAGTGTCTTCTGCTTTTTTCAATCTTTTATAGCCATTCTTTTTATTCATAGAGCTCGAGATTATTCACATTAATTGGAGAAGATAATGGTTAAAAACTTTCTTTCCAAAATTGGTATATTATATTTTCAAAACGGGAGGGGGGGGGGGGCACGTAAGCCCGGTGGTAAAGCCCGACTTTGATAACGGAGGATTTCTTCTTCAAGACCTAAATAAACCGAAGAGCCATAGTGTAAGGGGGCCTGGTGCACGCTAAATCCATCAGGACGAAACGCCCACCAGCTATTGTGATGCAGAATCTTGTAGAGGGGGCTGCCAGTCCAGGTGTCGTTCTCTTCAACTGATCACAATTCAAAATTACGAGGTCCATCCCGAAATGGCCTTAGTGTTGCTTTTAAACGGGACGTTAACATAACTAAACTCAAAACGGGAATCTTTACCAATTGAGATACGATTATTTTAAAATAAATCTACAATAAAATAACGGCAAAATTTTCGCATTAAAACATTTTTCTCTTGTTTAAAAAACTGCGAATTATATAGATATCTGTTAAACCGAGAAAATACAGTTTCCTGGACAGAAAATGTCCTTCATCAGAATTTCGGAAATGATTATCAATAACAAAGATACTGTAGAAATCAAAACTCTTTCTACCCTCTGTTAGGGTGCCATTTTAAGACCATTACTCAAACATCGTATTCCGTATTCTTCAAAATACCTTTAATAGTACATGTTAGCATTGTTACTTTTCTTTGTCATCATTAACAAAGAAAAAAAAATCCCAAGTAGAGTTTCTAATGATCTTTCTTTTAAAATTTCATGGAATTCCTCGGCTGTCATATCATTTTCGTGTCCCTTTATAGGAACTTCAGTGCCTTCTAAATTCCTTTACAGATCTCTATTTCTAGATTTATTTCAAGTCTTACCTATGATTTTTCAAACGTACAAGATAATAATTTTCATCAAACCGAATTTCTTATCTTTGCTTTTCAATTGCATTCCGAAAATTTCTGAATATCAATTTTTTTTTAAATTTATTAATGTCATCATCGAAGAAAACTGGTGTTTTTCAAAAGACTGACGAGTGACGTAATCAACGCGTTTATCGATATAGGTTGAAAAATAGTACCAAATTTGGTACTTTTGTCTAATAGTGGCATAGTATAGTGTTATTAATACTAATTTAGAAGCTACAAGGGTGATAATTTGGTTTAGATCTCATAGCTGTTAAGCATTCTTAAAATTTTCGCACAATACGAGCACTCTGATATTTAAGCCTCCAAAAACGTATATATTTATAAAAATAAATTTTTTTGCATGCAATATTTTTATTGGATTATTACTTTGACTGTAAGCGTAAGAAATTTGACTTTTTTTTATTTTTTGAAATGATGATGCTGATATTAATTTTAAGCATATTTATTTTCCCTGAAGGTTTTATGCCAATCAATTTCAGAATTCAAATTGCCGTTTTCTAATTTCACTTTATCAGTAGCCGCTTTATTATCACTTTCACTTTATCACCCACAGTATCCAAAAGACTTTCCTTGTAGGACGAGGGAAACTTGGGGTAGTTTTAATGCCTTTTAAACGAAACGAATAAAGCAATAAGATTTCAACTACACATTTTTTACTATTTAAACTCTTCGATCTCTGAACCAATGTAATTAATTGCTAAACTGTCATTAGATTACTAAAATAAGATTGTTGAAATGTAATAATGAGAATTCTGTTGTTGTTGATATTCTCTTTGGCCTGACTTAGTCAGACCAAATCCAAAAATCCGTTGACAAGAAGAAAATCAGTGGCGAGGAAGGCAGAAGAATAAATTTCTCCCCAAGGAAGTCATAAGCAGTCTGGGATACATTCAGCAGAGGCCTCATGTTGGCGGCTTTGAGGGCAAAGAGGGTATGCTTATTTTTCCCGAGAAAAGAAAAGACATTTAAGGTGGCCACTGGCAAGGCGCGACAGGCAAGTGTTGGTTTTTCTATCACAAGAGAGAATTAAGGACTGGCCCGGCTTATTGGCCTTATACCAATCACGAGTAAAGGATACCATCCAATTCTTCTTATTTAAGGATTTGGCTCGAGAGAAGAGTTCTAAGTATGTGAGTTTAAAGGAAAATGAAGCCGCTAGGCTGCTTCCTTTCTTTTCAAGCCTGTCTGCTATTTCGTTTCCAAGTAGATCCCCATTAGATGGGATCTACTGGAGGTGAATGTTATATTAGAGTGCAATCAGCTTCAACTTTTGAAGAATAGACAAATTTGCTTTATTGCCCAACATAGTTCCAATTATTAAGATGTTCCCTTGAACTGCGGCTATCAGTAAGAATGCAAAGGTTATTATATTTATTTTCGATAATGAGATTTATAAAAAATAATAATGAAATGACTAAAATGTAATTATTTCCACTCACTCAAAACACGGGAAATATATAGCAGAATGCTATGGACTTTTGAGATTTCATTTCTTAGAACATACATAAGTTAATGAATAAGGCTAAGCAGTCTTATCAAATTTTTTCATCCCTTTAATGAAATCTTCGATTATTCTTTAGTCATCTTAGATGTAACGTATTTGTTCAAAATCTATTCCTCTGAATGTAGAATATCAACACTAGACATATTTTAATCAAAATATGTTCAAAAAGCTTTAACTAAGCTTCATCTGTTTTATTCTATAATTACAAGTAGAAAGTGAGGTTCGTATATTACGCAACTTAATAGAATACAAACTACTTTATAAATCATTTCCCTACCAAATTTTCCCCTTCCTGCAATAAAATCTCCAATTATTCATTTCAAACATTAATCGTATTAGATTAATCATTGTAAATATAGAATGTCAAGGCAGAAAAGTTTTAAACAAAATATGTTCAAAATTATTTAACTAAGCTTCACCTATTGTATATAATTACAAATATAAAAGTACAAATTATGCTACTTAATAGAATACAAATTGTAGGCTACATTTGTATTCTATTAAGTAGCATAATAGAATACAAATTAGTATTACTTAATAGAATACAAACTACTATTAAGATATTATTAAAACTACTATTAAGTACTCTACTAGGTAAGTCTTCCTACCGAATTTTTCCCTCTCGGCAACAGAATCTACGATTATTCATTAATCATTTTAAATCTATTGTAAAAGTTATTCTTGTGAATGCATAATGTCAAGGCCAAAAAATTTTAATCAAAATATATTTAAAGAGATTTGACTGTGCTTTAGCTGCTGTACTCCATAAATACAAATACAAAGTAAGGTTAATATGTTACGCAACTTGATAGAATACTCACTGCAGTCTAAATTGTTTTTCTAACGAATTTTCCACTCCCTGTAATAGAATCTCCAATTATTCGTTGATAATCTTAGATGTATTGTAATCGTTAAATATTTATTCTTGTAAATGCAGAATGTCAAGGTCATGTCAAGCTCACAAAGAATTTAATCAAAATATGTTAAAAAAGATTTAACTAAGCTTTATCTGCTTAGTTAATCTTTTACTAAGTTGATCTTTTACTGCACAATAGCAAATACCAAAGTACAAACTACGCTCTTTAATGGATTACAAATTGCAGGCTAAATAATTTTTCAACCCAATTTTTCTCACCCTGCGATACCATCTCTAATTATTCGTACATTACTTTAGATGAAATGTAATTGTTAAAAATTTATTCACGTTAATGTAGAATATCTAGGTCGAATGGATTTTAATCAAAATATGTTCAAAATAATTTAACTGGGCTTCATCTATTGTGCTGTATGATTGCAAAAACAAAAATAGGATAGAGTAGCGTATGGACAAAATATCAAAAATGAATTTATCATTTTTATTCTAATTTAACCACTTAACAGTTTTATTTTCTTTACTATCTAATAAGATGACACCTTCTATTTTGGAAATATTTTTTTACTTTGATTCAAATGGAAATCCATCGAATGCTTGACTTATCTACGTAATCGAAGTCATTCTACTATTGTATTATAATTGTTATGGATGGTTTATTTTTTGTTTACAACTATCAAAATTCGATAAATCGATGAACGTAAGGCATATGGGCAAAACAGTTAAGTGGTTAAAGGGGAAAGAGGTCTATTGAATTTCTCACACTGATTTTTCAGTGGTGTAGCAAGAGTGAGTGGAACCCAGTTATAACATGAAATTTCTCCCCATCGTCATTAGTACAACAGTCATCGTAAATGTCCCCACTCCAGAATGCAAAAAGGTTTCCGTCCTTTTATAATATTTGGCTTTAAAAGCTACATAAATGTATAAATATTTTCTGACCATGGCCGTCTCTAAGACTAGTATTAGAGAGGCGAGAGATAAGTGGGAAGATTTATACCACCTTATCTCTATGCCACCGGTATTAAATTTATTTTCATCAGCTGCATTGGCCGTATAAGAGAGATAATACTTGCTGACAATCCTTGAAAAACAGAGTTTGAAAAATAAACATGTTTATATATGCTGATTTAAAAAATCTTATTTTTAAAAAAGTAAATTAGGAAAATAGTGAGTTGATTTTCATAAAATCGGAACTGATTATTCAGTATTAAAAAGTTGTTTATGCTTCCACTAAAACTTGCTTAGGCTTACACTAATAACTTGCTTATGATGCATCTAATTTTAAAATGACATTAAAGGTGACAAATAAGTTGCTAGCAACCTTGTTCGTTACAGGAACTTGACGCTTAAGCATCTAAATGCTTACCCACAAATTTATAGGTTGTGAAAAAAGCGACATATAGAATATATAAATGTGTCTGATTTTTCAAACGATTTTCTCAGACTACCATGTTCAGAAAATATTTGTACATTTATGTTGCTTTTACGATTAACTTTTCATAAAATCAGAACTGATTATTCAGTATTAAAAAGTTGTTTATTGCACTAAAACTTGCTTACTTACACTAACAACTTGCTTATGATTCATCTCACTTAAGAATGACATTAAAGGTGACAAATAAGTTGCTAGCAGCCTTGTTCGTTACAGGAACTTGACGCTTAAACAACTAAATTCTTACCCACAAATTCATAGGTTAAATGAAAAAAGTTAGACATATAGAATATATAAACGTGTCTGCATTTTTGAAACTATTTCCAAAGAATTGTCTATATAGTACGACTCGCCATCACTCTTGTTGCAATCCAAATCATGGCCAATGAAAATAAATAGAATTTGTGAGGGAACGTAGATATATCCTCCGTGTTACTACAACTTCCGGGTCTTTCAAAAATACCAAATTATCGCGGTAAAAGAGCTAAAATGTTCTACCAACGATATGCTCTGTTTAGTTTTTCGATTCTCCGTGTTTACTAAACCAGATTAAATTCTTGCGATTAAGTAGTTTACTTCAGTATTCGTAACACGTGCAGGGACTACTGTGAAGTAATGGCTACTAAGCTGAACTGATAAAGTAACAGTTTCTACTCACAGCTACAATCTAATCGGTGGTAGCAATATCATTCAATCACTGTGATAGCAATGTGCTTTTCCCCCTGTTTCCCAAGAATGGCAAGGAATATTTCTCATTTACAACTAGCTCCATGAATCGTGTTTGGAAAACGATAGGAGATTTTCGAGCAAAAAAAGCCATCATTATAACATAAAAAAAGACATTTTTATCTGACTGAGGAGAGTAATAAAATCTCGTGGCTTTTCCCACTTAGCAAGAAATAATTACATACATTTTGATACTTTTTCTTCGGGTACGTAGATTTAGCCTATTCCTGAAGAGATTGGGGTATCTTCAAAGTTGACCTCTCTATGAGCAAAACAAATATACAATCGCACTCATTAAAAATGGATAAGAGTATTTTGTAATAATAAACAGTATTAGTGTTTTATTATTTTGTGACTTATAGAATAATATGCAATTTTTGTTATAGACTCTATTTGGTGTATTTCTTAATTTTTTTTATCTGAATGAAATATCCTGGTTTAATTATGCTTTCTACAGAATACAACCAATTTGTTATATATATATATATATATATATATATATATATATATATATATATATGTACTGAAGTAATATGGTGTTTTGTTTGAAAAGAGAGACAATTTAATAAAATTTATTTGGTAATTTGGTTTGAAAATATTCATACCAAGTTAAATTCCAAAATTTGTAAATAATTAAAACTACAATTAAAAAAACATGCATAAAAATACTTTCATATAAAAAATGTTTGAATAAGCAACAAATTGCAATGTATGTATTTTATTTTTTATAAATAAATCTAAATAGTATTTACTGTAACAGAAAATATATAAATTTATTCCAAATCTTACTAAAAGTTAGGATTTTATCATCTATAATATTAACTAATAACAAAGATTTTTTGGTTTATCTTTAAGATGAATCAGGAAATTTTATAAATTCTGAATAAGGATATATTAAATTAACTCTAATTAGAATCGGCTTGCTTCTGTATATAAATGTTTAAATGTATTTAATATTTTTTATTATTCTTCATAATATGAGTATTTTTTAAATATATTCTGCATTACTGAAGGTTTAATTATTTTTTTATACAAGCCGATATTCTAAGGGTCCATGAAATATTTTCCGATTACATTGCAGCTTGACCACACCTGAAAATTTGAAACTTTTAGTGAATGTGGATATAATGGTTAATATGTCCAATGCTCAGTTAGAAAGATTTCACTGTCTTCAATTCTAAAATGCTATTTTTAAGTTTTAACTTTCAAATTATTCTATCAGTTAAATACCTCAAATATCTTTTAAAAGTTTAAAAAAATCATTTGAGCCATTTTTATATATAAGTATTATGATGAAGTTTTATGATAAGTATTATGATGAAACTTAAAAGCAGTGAAGTTTCAATAAGGCCAACTGATAATATTTGAGAGAAAATAATAAAAGGCAGAAAATAAGACGGAAAAAGAAATACATATATAAATGGTATTGAATAGATAAGCAACATTAAAAAAAATAATTGGATTAAACTATTCATTCTAACCAAATTAATTAATATTTTATAGAACGCGATGAAAATTGTTCTTATAAAATGATTTTTGGACAATAGTAATAGATTTATAATGCATTTTCCTATTGAAAAAACACGAGGTCACGAATTTCTCAATTTTAATTTCCTGAAATAAAAATTTTTAACTGATCAGTGGAAATTAGGTCATTATTTATTTTACCGAAAACCCTTCTAATAGTATTTTTATCAAATGAATTCTGAAATTGCTATGGAAAAGAATTATAAAAACAAGTAATATATAAAAAAAATTAAGTCAACTCCAACTTAGGTCAACAAAATAGTTTTTATTTTAGTTAATTTTTATTAAATAATTACAATTAATATAAATAATTTATCAAAAAATTAGTGATTTTCGCAAGAATTGAACTCGTATTCTTCACATTCACGCGAAAAATGCTGAAATCCTTGCATTTTACCGAATGAGCAACTGCCTATTGATTTCAATTTTCATTAAAAACTGCCAAAACTCTATTTAAAATATTAAAAATTAATTAAATTTAATTGATGAATTTATGTTTGAAAAACTGTATTAACATCAAGTGCCATCCAC
>JAOUZG010012691.1:7201153-7275851 GCA_026289955.1 Argiope argentata
TAGGGAGAGTGTGAACTAATAGTAGGAATTGAAAAAGAATAGAAACAAAGAATTTAATCTGAATATTTTTCTTCATGTTAAAATAAAGTGATATCGAGCAAAAGCATCAAGAATTGAATTAAAGGTGATGAAGCTTAACGTGTTATATTCACCGAATAAAATCCCCAGAATTCAGAATTTTCCAATCACGTTTCATCACTCAGTTTCTTTTTTCATAATGTTTTAGAAACTTTCGGTTGAAAATTATAAACGTAATATACATTCGATAATGTTTAATGCAACCATGCTTTCTTAAGATAGTGGTACAATCAATGAACACTATTTCATTTTATGCGCGAGAATTATTTTTCTTTTCCCTTGTTGAAATAAAAACTACAAATACATCTGTAGAAAAACAAAAGAGGAAAGGGGGAAAAATAGAAAGCAAATAAAAAAAAATCCATCAAATATTTTTGATGAAACCAGTTCCAGAAGTAGTAGAATTTATTTTCTGGGAAAAAAAAGAAGAAAGAAAAGAAAAGAAAAAAACCAGATTGATGGACAAAGGCAAAAGGTATACTGTTTTTCAAAGCAAACATAAAATTGTTTTCCTCGCCTCAGTCCAACATTTATTATTTTTTTTTCTAGATCTCTGAATCAACAGAAGGAAAACTGACATTAAATCGATAAGAAATGTCTTCATATAATTCTGATTATTGTTGTTAATTTTTTTCACTTTTGAGTTAAAAGATTAAAATAATTAAAACTGGAAAATTAATCTTCATTTTTGAAATTATATGACTTACGAAATTGAAAGAATTAATTTTTAACTTCATGTACACATTCTTTGCTATGATTTTGAGGAAATCTACAGTTTATGAACCATATATTGTAAAATCGTTACGGATATTTCAAGCGAATTTAGGAAATTAAAAAAAAAAAAACTCATGACCCAGAAAAGTAACATTGGATTAAGATTTTATTAAACTTTAATACTTTTTAAGTGTTTTAAAGTAAAATTCAAAAGATATTTGCTCAATACAATTTTAAAATATTATAGTTTAGAAATAGTATCTTTTATTGCAAACGTGGTTTTCCACATAACTTGTAACTGTAATCTTCATATAACACGAAACAACTATTTTTCATTATTTCAACAATATTAATCCCGATTTTTCTTCTTTGAAGACAGATGATCGTTTATCTAGCAGACTGAGAGGTTTGATTATCGTTTGGAATTTATATTCTATATAAAGAAATATACAATTATACATTTTTATTTAAATTGACGTCCTTCGTGTTTCTAAATATGAATTTTTAGAAGCGACTTACTCACTTCCTGATTTGTTATTGTTTCGAAATTTTCTACTCTTGGTTTTCTCAATAACAATACATTATTTAAATATTTTAGTATAAGATTATTATTTAATCATTAATTTAATTCATCATTAATCGTTAATTTGATTAATCATTAACATTAATTTAATTCATCGTTAATTTGATTAAGCTTTAATATTAATTTAATTAATCATTAATTTAATTAATGATTAAATAATAATTGGATTATGATTACCAACCAGTGATGTCATATGGTACTTATTTTGAAGAAAAAAATAACCCCCAAAAGAAAAAATAAAAGATATGAATATTATATTGTACAGCATACTAATGATTTTATTTTTGAAAAATAAAAAATGTTTTTATTGAATAAAATTTCAATTAAAAGTTTCAGAAATCAGACAAACTAAAGATAATTTTAATGATCCTTGATATCGGATGTTTTATTGAAAATTTGCTTGTGACCAGTGCTAAAGTTGTCTACATTATTTCTAAGCTCTGTATTTCAAAACGTTTCGTTTAAAAGGGCTTACACGATAAACATCTGTACTATTTAATAATCGGCAATAAATATTTTGAAATAGTTAGTAAGAAATCGTAATCGTTAAAATCGTTCGTGTCAATCATTGAAAAGAGAAAAAATTTTGTACAAAAATTTGAATTTTATTATATGAAGTCATTAACAAACGTCCTATGAACATTGGTTTTCAGGGAAATTTAACATCATAGTTAGTTGTATTTGAAAAATTCAACCTTAAATGCCTCGCAAATTGGAAAATTACTTAAAAACAGATTCAGGTGAACTCTTCCCTTTTTGGTAAATATTTAGATATAAAAATATTTAATAATTAATTAAAGAAATATTTAATATTTTTTAATTAACTATTAAAGGAGTAAAAAAAGGGGAGTATTAAGAGGGAGTAAAAAATTGTTTACAGCTAAAAACCAATTGTAGCACATAAACAATTTATTTCACAATTTAATTTTTATTTTTTCAAGACTTAGACATTCCTCTTTTTTATAAATGGAATATGATTTAAATAAATAATAATTTAATTTAGCCAAAATTTTGAATTAAAAAAAATAGGTTCAAACATGAGTACAGAAAGATAAAGTGCCAAATTTTAACTAAAAATAATGGCAAAAAATGTCTTTCTAATATTTAAATTTTAATAAATAAAACATAATAAATTACAATTTTTAGCTATAATTAAAAATTCAATAGCTTTAAAAATTTTCAGCATATATGTTAGTGATCTTCATTAAAATTGAACAGAATTTTAAGCTCCAAAAATATACAAAACTTTCTTAAAAAATTGTATGATTCACATGTACCACACCATAATTGTTTTTTACATACGATAATGTCCTTAGTTAAAATTATACAGAATTTTAAGCACCAAAAAATATACAACAAAACTTTTTTTTAAATTGTAGGATTCACATGTTCCCCACCATATTTGTTTTCATAAAAAGAGAGAACATTTTTTGTTACTTTTCTGTATTAATACAAAAAATAGTAGATTAGTCTTCCATATGAATTTTCCTGTAAGTAATATTAAATTATTTTAAAAAATTGGCGTACGATGATTAAGGATGGATGTATGGATTTATCTAAAGAAACTAACTAATGAAAAAAAAAATTCAAATTTGACTTTGAATTAACTTAGTGGTAGTTTAATATTTTAATATAAAATTTGAAGGGCCAGCAGTCATTTCGGATTATCGATATATTCAAATTAAAAGTTCTAATAGACCAAGTTATACTATTCCTAATATTTTCGCTCTTATAACATATAAATTTAATTCTATTATGAAAATTTATTTCCGAACAGAATGATTAATGGCGTTTAAATCTAGAATATAAATTTCTTGTACCGTTTGTTTGAATACCTGTAGATTTAAATATTTTTTTAAAATTCAAAACCTTAAATTATATGTAACTTTTTGTTTATTTCATAAACAAAAAAATGAAAAAACAAAATACAATTGATAAAAAAACATTTTTTTTTAGAAATAAACAAAACTTAAAAAAAATTACGTTGCCTAAAAATCAGTTTCATAGCATTAAAGAAACAAATTGAAACCTGTGAATACAAAAACGCTGATGAATAGGGCTTTAAAAAAAGGGCTTCTTAATATGATAATGCTGCGTAAAAATTTAATGCCGTTTTAAAATTTCCTATTTGATAAAGCTAACCTCAAAGTAAATTCTGTTTTGTGTAAAACACTGAAATACAAAATTTGAATTAAATCGTTTTCTTATGTAATTCAGTCATTTAATTTAGCAATTATTCTTCATTTTATGAATATATTTTCATAGCTTAATCGTATGAGTCAAATTTCATGTAGTGTTATCCTTGATAGTTTATAGGTTGATAGTTTACGCGGTTGTAAGCATTTGGAGAAATATTACTAATTCCTAATCTTAATCGGAATAGAACAATATTATCATAATTCAACAACTTGATAATTACATTTTGGAGAATATCAAAAATCATCAACTAAACAATTTATCTACAATGTGTGTTTAGAAATATTGTTTATTTGTGAATAATAAAAGGATATCCGCTAGAAAGATAAACATTTGTTAACATGTAACTTTTGATTAGCAGTTAAACGAAGTTATTAGATTTTATAGCTTTTTGTAATAAAGAACATTAACCGACTATAAATCAGAGATTATTCTGTAAATTGCGTAAATATTATAAATTATTAAAATAAGCAGTCAGTTTTAAAAGTTTCTTTATTCACATAATTTTTTAATGTTCTTTTTCCAAAGTATAACAAATGTCGTGAACTTTAATACAAATGTCTTTTTGCGCAAGCATTATACGCACGTTAAGGCTTTAAAAGCGTTTAGACATCTGAAAATATATTTGATGTACGCTCGATTACGACATCGCTTTCTTGTTTAATTTACTCTTCACACAGAAAATTCCTTCTTTCCTTTTTTTTTAATTACAACAAATAAAGAAAAACAACCAATATAAATGTTGTTAGAAATGGACGTAATTACCATGTGTATCAATATTTACAAACTATTCTGCTGGAAATATGCATATATTCTATGCATAACAATATAAGCAGAGGCAATATTATTCTTCGTCTGAAACTAGACAAAATTGTCCAGTTCTTTTTAATAAAGCGGCTACTATATAGTTGTCACAAAACCCTCACTTAAACCTCCTTAATACTTCAGCATCTGTATATAAAAGGTTAAGCTTATAATATTGCAATGTTTACAACAATAATATCATATCAATTGTTGTTATGTCTAAGTATGTGTTATAAATGTCGTATGTAAAAATAAAAATATATTCATTTAATAGTGCTTGACTTAATTCCAACGAACATGCAAATAAATGCATCTTTAAAAAACATTTATAATATTCCTTTTATCAAAAATTCTATTATTCAAAAATTAATAATCTTAAATAAAATTATAACAATGCTATCCAAATACTTTTTATCATATCATCATTTTAAGTTAAATATTAAGATTATTTGTATCAAAAGATATGATATTATTTAAAGGGCCCAAAATATAGCTAAGCACAGAGATTAGCATCTTTGAGGCAAGAAAATAAAAAGATTTAAAATATTTTCAGCATTTTCGTCGACGCAATAGTGCAGGTGCAGGGCGTCCTTCTCCTGATCTGGCGTCCTGGGTTCAAGTCCCGGTTCGGACATGGTTGTTCTTTGTGCGATGTGAGAAGTGTGAATGAGGGTTGAACTATGCAGATGCGTTCCATTTGTGAGATGTGTGAATGTGTCCCCCTATAAAAAGGGGCTATGCCAGTGAATGTGATGCGAGAGACGCACTCTTGACTCCAGTTGGCACTACTTAAAAACAAGAGATGCACCCTCGGCTTAAAATCGCTGACTGCATCAGTGAACTTGTCCATGGCAAGTTCCAATAGAAAAAACAACACAGTATTTTATTCATCTAGAATAGTGCAAAAAAAATTAATTATTTAGATGAATGAAAACCTAATTTTGATTAAAGAAAATTAACTATTTCGTTAATTATCACGAAATTTTCAATGAAGTCTTACTTATGGTCACAGCATTTGTGAAAAAAATTTGAAATTGTCTACGGATTTCTAGAAAACATGCGAATTATTTTTGATTTTTTTTCATTTTCTTCAATTACATTTTAAATTCATATATATGCTATATTATTAACTTTATAATATTCTTTACATAGAATATATATTATATAGAATATATGCATCTTTACATAGAATATATGTTGCATAGAATATATGCATTTTTTAATCGCAAGTCGCGCTTTTTAAAAAATATATAACTATACTTTATAGACAGTGAACATGACAACTGTAGGTGTGAGTGTGCTTCCTGTGTCTCCTAGCAACCAATATTCTCAGACCCAGACTGCCGCTACCCACCAATGTATATAAATAAATTGTAGAGGGTTTGCAAGCATCATTTTCAGCGTGGGCACAATTTCTTACCTTACCAATTAGTAATAGGAGCGGAAAGAGACTTCTTTCTCTCCCAAAGCGCATTCAATACGGTTTAAAGACCAGAATGAGTCATCATGAGTTGTAACTTATTATTGAAAACTTCATGAGTTGTAACTCTGATTATTAGAAATAAAAGAAATTAAATTATACGCATGCGAAAAAAAATATAAATACCTGAATCCTTCAAAATTAAAAGGGACATTTTAATATTTTGACGTCTTTTAATATCTACTAAAATTTTTCTCCACTCTCTTTTGTTCTCATTTATTGACATTATTTCTTTCATTGACGATTCAAAGATAATATTTAATAGGCATTATTAATTATTCCTCCTCAAGAAATTAATTTAATTTTTTTAAAATTTTTTGATGTAATTTAATACTATAATTTCTTTTATTACCACTCGCGATTACTAATTACACTTTCTATAATAGAAAGCAAGCGGAAAAACAAAACTTATGATATCTTAATTTGTGGTAAGTTTTGTTTAATTGATAGATTTAAACCTCAATCTCTTTGATTAAATTTCAACTTCACATTTAAAAAAAATTAAGATCAAGACTTTTTGAAACGAAAAAAAAGTCAAAATAACCATTAGTAATACTTTATTTTTTTACCTAAGCTAGATAACATTTTTAAGGATTATAATAAATTATCAAAAATATCTTATTCATTAAATATTTTTTTGGTGGAGTGTATTTTTATCATGCTACTGTTTTCCGGCGAATTGTAAGAACAATACGTCATTCAGTTATTTTGGGACTAGAAGATTTGGCACTGCTTATTCCAGCTCGAGGATCAGAAGGAACATTGCTTTAAGTCTTCAATTAATAATAAAATTCCTTATATTTCACAAATAAGCTGGTGATTGATGAGCTTATTTTCCATTACTTTCTACTTTTTCAATTCCCACCATTAGTTCACACTCTCCTTATATTTATATTTATATATCCTCTTCAAACTTTTAATCTTTAATAAAATACATTTTAGTCATCCACTCAAGTTCAAATATATTTTTTAAATTTTATAGTGGATGACTATATTAATGCAGTTTTTTCAAATATAAATTCATTAATTACATTTAATTAATTTTTAATATTTAAATAGAATTTTAGCACTTTGTAATGAAAGTTGAAATCAACCAGCAGTAGACCAATCTGTAAAATGCAAGGATTTGAGTATTTTTCACGTGAAGTCGAAGAATGAGAGGTCAATTCTTTCAAAAATAATTGAATTTTTGAAAATTTTCGCTTTAAGCACGCGTTTTATCCAAAGGATTTGAGATAATGTGTTAGCAATTGTGGCTTAATGGTTAGAATGAAGGATTTCTCTCAAAAAATAAAATTATAGCAATTTTAAGCTTTAGGTTCAATTCCGATTTCATTCCTTAAAATTATCATAAATTGTTGGTCACTTCTCCTACCTAACCTTAAGATTGAACTACGAATAGAGAAGGAGAATAGGAAATTGGCTTTATATTTTGCCACTTAATATTGTGATTGTGTCATATACATATTTATATTAATTGTAATTATTTAATAAAAAGTAACTAAAAGAATGTTTTTCCTTAATGATCTAAGTAGAAATTGACTTAAAATTTTTTTTATATTACTTGCTACTTAAATAAGTTTCATTTTCTTAAAAAAGAGTAGTAAATATACATTTATTAATTTTTTTTAAAATTTTTATTGTTTAATACAAAATTTTAATGCTTGATTACAGTTATATTCAATCCCTCTATACAGATGCAAAAGCCAAAAAGAATCAGTATCATCTTATTTTTCTATATTTTCAAATAAATTCTGTTTAGAGTAATGAAGTAAAAATGAATAATCGGAACAGGATATAGTTTTTATTATATAATATTACATAATATATACATATTTGTATACCTATATTAAAATGTTTCAATTTTTTCAGTTTAGAAAGATAAGGATTTTGCTCATTGCTCAAAAATTTCTATGTGAACTTTGATTAATATGTATTGATACATATTAGAAGGCCGGTGACCTAGCACAGAAATAAAGCGTCTTTCTCATGAACTGGGAGTCCCGGTTAGGGCATGGTTATTCTTCTGTGTACTATCTGTGAGATGTGTGATTGTGCCCCCCCCCCCTGTAAAAAGGGGCTGTGCAAGCAAGAGTGCGTGTGTTTCATTTTCATATGAGCTAGAAGTCAGACTTCTATCCTCGGGTGTTCAGAGGTCCGTACCCTCAGAAGCTACTGCACCCCTCTTTCCGGTGTAAAGCGGACACGACATCCTCATCTAATATTAGTAGATAAACATAAATTCAAAATTAATAAGCCAAATAAGTGTATTTTGTGTCAGGAAAATTATATCTATGATTTAAAAAACAACAACTTGAGATTAGCATCAAAATAATTTTTTGCAGTAGTCTCCTGCTGCCAAAATCTCTCTCTCTCTCTCTTCTTTTCAGCAAAGAAATATCTTTGCAGTTTTTCTGTTTTCGGCTTGTGCATGGTGTTTTATATTAGCTATATATAGTGAATATATCAATAAAACAATATAAAATTTTCAGCTACAAATTTTATTGTTATTGAGAAAATTGCGATGAAATGGTATTTAAGTTAAAAGAATTTTCCCAAAACATTATTCGTCTCTCAATTTATCTATTCGTCTTCTAATAGTACCATGTGTTAAATGTAGTTTGCCAAGAAATGTGTCTCTTTTTCTTATAGAGCAAACACCATTTTGTTCTACTATTTTAAAAATCATTCAGCAGGTGTTTCCGAAAACGTACTCAATCCTTCTTCAATGTTTATTTGTAAGAAAATCGATTACATGATCGATTGGGTGAGTGACCTCATGAAATGACCATTATGTTTCAAGAGTCAGCGGCAGTGTTCTCACGAAAAATATCTCATACCCTCTAATAAAGATGTTATCTCCCAATTCAGTCACTTCGAAAAAAATTGTGAATCTTGGGTAAAGCAGAGAAAGCCTTGTATGGTATAATTATGAAATATTTTTTGTTGAGAATTCAGTATTTTTACCGATGTTTTCTGGCAATCAATCACTGGTATTCGAAAATAAAAATCAAATTTGTATCTGAGACTCGTTTCGCCCAAGCGATCGAAGCTAAAATTTGACACGGAACTACAATTCTAACAAAACCAAACCAAACAAAACCAAAATGCAACGACTTAAGTATATCAAATTTGATATACTTAAGTCGTTGCATTTTTAAGTTATCGGGTTTACATGCTTCTGAAAGTACAGACCGACAGACTGATAACAAATTTTTGAATTTAGCTCGATTACAGATCTAAATAACAGATTTTAAATCTGTGTACTTAATTTTATCCAATTAACCTTAGTTTTGTAATATTCGTGTTCATTTATATTCGAACAGTCGTATAGACAGACCAGTCTGAATGGAATCTACAAAGTTGTGCTAAGACCATACACCAAATTTCACCTGTCTAACTCAAATGTGTTTTTAAGTTATCTTGCTAGATATAGGTAGACATAATGCCAAAAAATGTGTTTTTCGAATTTAAAGAAGTCTAAAATGTGGAGATTCTTCAAAATGGCGAGTTTGAAATTTTGGCGATTACAATACTTTTTCTGTATAAGGAAGTAAAAATGCATGCCTAGCTACAAAACGCTCTTTATTCAAGGTTCTATCTAAAATCTAATTTGCTCTAACAAGGAATGGCTATGCGTGTTCAAGAACAATTTCAAATCTATATCCCGATGTTACAGCCGGTGTCCTGGTACGGAGGTAGTGCGTCTTCCTCGTGATCTGAGCGTCCCGGGTTCGACTCCCGGTTAGGGCATGGTTGTTCTTCTGTTTACTATCCGTGAGGTGTGTGAATGCACCCCCCTGTAAAAAGGGGTTGTGCAAGAGAATGTGATGAGTGTGTAACTAAGTCGGTCCTAATTGGCGCTACTTCAAAAGCAAGAGACGTTACAAATGGCAAATGCCATCTGTATTAACGACGTATCCTATTGTTATTAAACTACGCAAATTTGCTAGAAAATATGCTGTGCTATTCTAAACCAAAGATCTTTCAATAGCTCTTCGTAATGAGATAATGTCTAAACTAAATGTTTGAAAAAATCGGATATAAGGAAAAAATGATACCTAACATTATAGAAAAAATTCTCTGTAGAACTAGTTTAAAACAAGGATTCCAGGTCACAGATTTCTCAGTATCAATTTGGTATTAACAAAATATGCAAGAAGAATAAAAAATATGAAGTTAAAATTTTTTGGTAAATTAATTTCTATCAAACAGTCTACTTTTTATTACTTTTTTTTCTTTTTTATAATACCTTCTAAATGAAGTTAATTAAAAATGCTCCCATTATTTTAATATTGCCTAGAATTTCAACTAATTATTTATTTTTACTTTTTCTCTGACTTCATACTCAAATAATTCATATCGTCAGATATTAAATTCCCACCTTTATTTCTGAATTGAGCAATAAGTTAAGGAAAACTTATCCGTGTAATTTCCGTTTTACTTCCTTTAAAACAAAGCTTCTATAATTATTGTTCAGTTATGTAGGTCGTTCATATCTGGGTTGATTTCTTCATGTTTAGGACGTTCAAATTCGTTGAATTATTGATTGTTTAACTGAACGAGGTCAATTCATGAAAATATTTTCTGCTTCTTTCCTGTAAAATTTCTGATTCGCATTCTTTATTTTTCATCTCATCAGTAACTCAATTTCAAATAATTCGATTTTGTAGAAGATGATTTAAAAAGAAATTGATTAGAGCCCCTGACTGTGGGGTGGCTTCAGATAAGTAGATTAAAAAGATGTTATTAGCTTAGTTTCCAAATAAATATAACCAATTTTTAAAATATTTATGCAAGGTTATATACATATGTACTACAATATTCAATTGAGCATATAATATTATTGTAATACAATATAATACAATATTATATCCTATTACAATATCTATATAATATTATATACATACAATATATATGCATTACAATATACAATATAAGCATATAATATTATTATAATGCAATATAATACAGTATTATATTCTATTACAATATTTATACAAGATTATATACGTATAATATTTTTAAGATTGCAGAAAATATAAATTCTAAGAATTGTACAATATTGAGGTAATATCCCTAAAAATATATAATATGGCTTTTGTCATATATAATAGGCAAGAATCATATTTTTGTTAGTAAGTTCACATAGTTATAAAAAGTATTAATCAATACCGATCTCTACATTCTAATAAATAATATTGCTAATGATCGAAAGCCACAGGTTCAAGGGTTATTTATCCCATCTAACAATATTTTTTAACGACGATATGTTCCAAAATAGCATTCGAGTACCGGGTGACCAGAAAATAGTAAAATGAAATGACAAAAAGAAGGTGAATAATTATTCTCGTAATCGACTGTGATAAATCTCGTAATCGACTGTGATAAATCTCGTAATCGGCTAAGAGTTTTTTTAGTCGACACCATCGTTATTATTAATTCAGGTGAAGCGAAAACCTGCATATTAAATCGAGAAGTTTTACATCCACATATAATTAAAAGTGAAATTTCCAATTTTTAGGCGTGAATATGTGAATGGAAAACTGGCTTTAAAATTCTGTCTTTAGAAACATGATATATGTGAAGTTAAAGAAATATGTTTAATAAAAAATGAGTGCTCGCCCTTAACTTTCTCATATACGTCCACAATATGGCGCATTTTTTCTAAACTTCATTCTTAGAAAAGATTTATAATCTATAATTTTGTTTCCAGTTCACAAATTTTGTCCACAATTTGGTACAGATCTAAATTTTGATGCTAAGAAAGCATGCTAAATTTCATACTTTTAGCTTACCTATTTATATTTTTGAGTAATTTAATTCACCAACTCATGGAAAAACATTTAGTGATGATCCATAGATCTCAGATGAACGTGATGTTATGATTATCCCATAGATATGTTTCTACGCCAGTTTTCGACTTACTTTTTGTCAAAACTTGACTTTTAACTACGTCGGTTTGCGTGTTCATATACGCACAGATGGACAGGTATAATTCCAAAAAAATATTTTTTTTAGGACTCAGAGAAATTTTAAAAGTGGAAAAATGTTAAATCTTAAATCTAAATCTCTTACTATTGCTATACTTAGTCTACGTAATTCAAATGTGTTTTGTAAGGATAAGTAAGCGGTTTTGAAATAAAACTCTTAATTAAAAACTGCAGAATGTCTGTTTTTAAATGCAATTTCTGTTTACATGTAATTAAATCTCATATTCCTTTTCTTTAACTTTTTTATAATTTTGCAGTCGTAATAAAATTTTAGAGCAAAAAATAGTGCCTAGGAAAATATTTTTACCTATGCAAAAATAAAGAAAATTTCAGAATCTCTGATCAATCTCATAAATTGGAGTTAAAAATGCAACATTGTTTATAAATGACACATCTTCTTTATAAATAATAAAATTCTTTCTTTTTAGAGTGTGCTCATTGATTCTGTGAGATTCCAGGTACTGGAATTAATCATTTTTGGTATATCCTTGGTTCTCTTCACATCATGGTTATTAATATCTGGATTTACAGAAGAAGGAATTATTCCATTCGTCTTGCATAAATTTGGCAGCGAAATCCGAGTTTTGGCCATCATTTTAGCTCTTATATTTTTAGGGAGGGTAAGGATTTTTCCATTAAAAAAAGAAATATTATATTTATTAATTTGCTTATTTGCTGTAAAATATTTTACGTAGATTAGATGTATTAACTAATACAACTCAGCAACATGTATTGCTCTTTAAAGTAGGCTTATTTTGTGCTTGCTTACACTTGATTTTGATTCTAAGAGAAGCCTCATGAGTGAAATCAATTATCAAATGTGCAGGAAGTTTCAAAATATTGCTTACAACGTTTAAGGGTAGCTCAGATGTACAAAAACAATTCAATTTTACCATAAAACATGAGGCCACTAGAGCAATGTGCACCCGCTGTAGTGGACTCCTAGGAAAATAAGTAAATGAAAAGCATATACCAATTTAGTTTAGTTATATTCCATTCCCATGTATTACTCCATTATACCTGTATTGAACAGATTACTCTAGTGTACTGTTTTCTTACTTAATTTATAGATAAAGATACTCTAATAGGGATGGCTGTTTGCTTTTGCATCTCTATATTCTATTGCAAAAATGACTTGTTTCTGTCTTCTTAACTTACTTTTAAACTTATTAAACAACTTTTTGGGACATCCTGTTTTTAAAAAAGAATATTATTGCTTTTTTATATCTTTCAAATGTCGCATCTCTACGTTTGAAAGACTTTTAACTTCATTATTTCATTCCTTCCTGTATCTTTAAAAAAAATTTACGAATTATGCATTTATTTATCAATAACTTACAAGGAGATACAATTCTAAGTAACGAAAAACCTTAAAATAAAATGCTTTTCAGATGTATTTTAATATATTTATTCTATAAAATTGCTGCATGGGGAATTTGTGCTAAGCTTGATCATTAATTAAATAAAACCAGGCTATTCAAGCTGGATGAAATTTTAAGACATGCCAAGTTTAAATAAATCTCCTCAACTTGATCTTTAATTAAAGAAAAATTAGGCTATTCAAGCTGGATGAAATTTTAAGACATGAAAAGTTTGAATACACCTCCTCAACTTGATCTTTAATTAACCACTTGATTACGAATTTATTTAACTTCCTAATTAGATGATACATCCAATATTAAACATTTATTGTTATTTTAATTCCTATAATAATGTAACGAGTTTTAAGATAATGAAAAGTTTCTAAATGATTCTGGCATTTTAAATTCCTGAATACTTTCACTTAATTGCAGGTTTAAAATTAATAAATCAATAATTTGATGCGCGTGTCTGAGACGTCAGTGTATGTGAAGTGGTTAAAGAAAATTTAGGCTATTCAAGCTGGATGAAATTTTAAGATATGCCAAATTTGAATAAATCACCTGAACTTAATCTTTAATTAAAGAAAAACCAGGCTATTCAAGCTGGATGAAATTTTAAGGCATGAAAAGTTTAAATAAATCTCCTCATGAAATGGCTGTGAAATTTCAAGCAACACTAATATTTACCTCACATCATTTATTCTCAAAATATCTAGATCGTTTGGGAATTTTATTTCATAAAAAATCCATGAATTTTATATGGTCTAAGAAATCAATATAACGAGCCCATATGTCAGCCTTTGCTTAAAAAATAAGCCTTTTCTAAGTTTTACTTGCTACTGAAATGAATTTGGCTTGATTTCCATTTTAACTTAGCAATTCCTTTTTTCAAACTTTTCCTCTGAATTGAAAAAAAAGTGTGCTATTTTTAAAGAATGGCAATCAAATTACGCGCAACTCATCGTAAATCTTCTGTGCTAATTATTATCAATTTGATCATTTTTTTTGCATTCATGGTCATCTTCAACAAAAATTACAGGAGCCAAGTGAGCTCTTTTTCTTTTTGAAGAGAGAGATGAAGATAAGGGAAAATGCTCTTCCCTTCTTTTCTTTTAAAAAGATGTTCCTTTCTTTAGGTTCTTTAAATAATTCCTGTATAAAAACTTGCTAGTGAAAATGGATTCCCTTTGTCCGGTTTAGTTTAGTTGTTTTTACGTCCCATTGTAAAGCAAACACTAGGGTCGTTTTGGGACGAACCTCGTAATTTTGAACCATGGTCAGAGGGCGAGGATGACACCCGAGCTGGCACCCCTCTCTCCTCGTCACACCAATGGATGAATGTTTGACGTTGTTGGATTTAACAAGTAACAGACTCCTTACACGACGGTTCTTCGGTATAATAGGGTCTCGAACCTGAAACCCTACGGTTCATGAGCTAAGACCTTACCACCAGGCCACCACGACCCCTCTCCTTTGTTTAAAAGTCTATGGGAAAGAGAATCTCATCTTTCACTCAACTCGGAAAATTTCCTCTTTCAACTTTATAAAGGTCAAGCAATAATAATAAAAGAAGAAGGAAGAGAATGCAGTTGTTATTTGAATCCGAACAAGATGGCGCAAGTTTGTATAAAAAAGTAGTCGAAATTAAGAGAAAGAAAAAAGTTTTTCAGCTTCTAGCTTCTAAATAATTGAAGCTACTAAAATAATTTCAGTACAAAAGCCGATCTCCATGATAAGACAATATATCCCGTAATTTGAATTACCTTTCCCTTCTAAATAGTAAATCATACCAGATTATTCGACCCTACCGAAGGCAAACGGATCAAAACCACGAGGGCTGAATGGCCGAATCACCGCTACAGCAATTCTGGCGGTAACTATGGTTGAGTCCTAATGGCCATCACCGCACCAGGGTGCAACCCTTCCCGTAGGTAGCACGTCCCGTCATCGATGGGAGGAGCCTACCCCCACCTATTAGTGTCCCACCAGAGTGGCGAGATCCAACCACCATGCTAGAAGCATATCATCCTCATTTCGAGGTGCCCCCTAGGGGGATCCTTCTAAATAGTAAATGAGTCTTTCCTCTTCCACCATTTGTATTGTCTTTTTGCTGAATTCCCTGTCTACGAATTTTGCAAAGATTTTCATCTTCTCTACAATGTATCACTCGGAGTTCAAATTCAATCAACATTAATCTTGTTATCGTGATTACAAGATAACATGGGCGAAGCTGTATATATTTATAACTTTTAACTGATTTCTAAGTTTTGGGTTCTAGAAATCATGATCGGATTAACTGAAACTTCAGAAACTTTTCTGAAAACGTGGCATAGTAACGATTGTATGAGTAAAATTCCTATAATAATTTAAAATCGCAGAGCAATATCTGGTATAAAGTAATTCAGTATTAATTCATAGAAAACTGCAACAACTAATCCCATGTTTAAAAATTTTATTGCTATGACTTCATATTTTATGATTTTTTTAGCATAGTATTTAATTTGAAAAATAAAATTTAATATGTATGTTTTCCGATTTCAAACATTCAAAGTTTTCTCCCCGCATTTTAACAATTATATAGCAATTGTAAAAAAAAAAAATTAAAAGTCTTTATTTAAGAACTTTTTTCCCCTTTCCTAAAATTCTAGTCCCTTAAGAAAAAAATCAACCATTCTTCAAGAAGTTGACCAAATCGGGGGAAAAATCGGAAGTCAAAAGAAGTTATTATTAAAACCAATAAAATACTATTTAAAAAATTCTTTAATAACATTGAGAAGAATGAACCTGTAATTGAATTTCTAAAAACTGTATTTTCCTATGGATATAGCTTTAGCTAGAAAAGTTCTATATTATTACTGTAAAATCCACGATAGTTCTATTAAAACCTCTAAGCACGCCGTAGTTTGCTGATTATTGCCTGAAGGGGTTCACTTTCTTAAGATTTCAGAGTCACTTTGGTGGCTTTGTTTATCCCGCAGGGAGAGTGATCGTATACAACCAAGGTCATCGAGGTGACCTCGATAGAAAACAGGTGAAGAACCCTTCGAGGATTTTCCCACAAGCCCATTTATTTTCATTAGCTGTTTTGTTACGACTCCAGAACACATTTTTATCATTCCTATGATGTGCTATCAGCCTTCAATAAATAACGAATCTGAAATGTTCAATGCTTGTTTTCATTGCTGATTTTATTTTCAGTTTTTAAGAACTGGTTTTTATTGCTATTATTATTATTGATTATACTGAGTTAACCCCAAATTACATTATTCCTTCTTACCCTTCTCAAAGGACTAGAGAAATGCTAATGTAAACCGAAAGTAGTGAATTCATGGAAAACCCTTTTAATGAGTAAAAATAATGCCCTTACTTAGCTGTAGTACGCGTTTTGGGATTATACCTCTTCCTTTGATACAGATCTACAATTTTAATGTAATAATGTAATTGAAATAATGAAATTGCTTAATAAATTCAAATTGGTACCCTCATTCATTGACTCGAAAAGCGCATTAAAGCTATACAAAATTTTTGTCACCCATATTTTGACTAAATCATGATATGGTTGAGCAATATTAATCGGATGAAGGAATTTACAGGTTTATAGGTCCATAATTTTAAATTATTAAAAAAAATAATAAACTAATATTTGTCTTAGCAATGACTGCAGCATCTGGGACGGAAAGTTCCAGGTTCGAAATGCAATTGCACTAAAAATTCGCCATGTATGTGGATTTGATGTACGCTAAATTGGTAATCATGGGCCAGATGTCTTCGAAAGTTTGGGAAAAGTCTGGGATTCGAAAGTTTGGGAAAGGGATGTATTCTGATGATGATTAGGTGTGTGCCGAATGTGGCGTTACACCGGTAAAATACTCATAATTAAGATAAAAATAAATATATAGAATTTAAATAGCTGTCAAAGGACTGGCCATTCAAAAAACTTTTATACGCTAAAGTATTAGAAGCTAAAACAGCCAAAGATAAAAGGCGAGTGAGAGAAAAAGGGAGCAAACAAAAGAAGAAAAAAGTGGAGACGAAAAGAAGAGTCTGCATAATATTCTACATCCACAGTATCATTCGAGCATAATTAGTAAATAAAAAAAATTACTTAATACAGGAAATTAAATTTTGAAAACAGAAAAATCAAATTAAAAAAAAAACAAAGAGAAAAATATAAGAAATAAACAAAAGAAAAAAATTAAATAAACAAAAGAGAAAAAAATAAGTAAACAAATGGAAAAAATAACAGAATATATATATATATATATACAGTGGCTCAGTCTAAGATAGAGTCCAACATTAAGAACAAAGGCCTGATAGAGTTCGTTTTGCCTTTTTTTCCCCCTTCTTACAATCACTATATGCTTTGGGAAAGGGATGGCTGCTCAGGTTTCGTCCTTATCATCTGACCAGTTTCAAAATTTCTAAGCCCCTCCCATCCCCCCAAAAAACCACAATGTTTCTTCCAAACGGAATTTTAATCGTACTGAACAAACATATTAACAATGATACTCGTTACGGTCAAACTGGTATATGAAGATTCTAATGGTTTTCGCTCGAGGTGAGAATAAAACGTAAATCGATTTCTCTAAAAGTCTTCATTGAGATCAACCTATTCTCATATTCAGGGTCTTAAGTCAGACTTCTACATTGAGTGATATCTATTTGCACCATGTTTCTTCGATCAACATAAAATATAGCAATTTCCCTTTACCAAGAGTGACCATGGACACTTGAATAAGAATCGGTGTGCTAAACCGAATGGGATTAGCCCTTTGTACTCCAATAAGTAATGAGTTGCATTATAATACTTATATGAGAATAAGAATTCATATAGTGTTTAGGAAACTTAGAAATAATTGTAAACTTTTTACTATAATTCAGCTTTTATAATAATCATTATTCAACAAGAACGTAAAAACGATACATTCTGCTCACTGTCAATGAGAATGGATACAGGAATGCAAAGGGTTAAATTACCATCATGCTTGGTTAGAAGCTAACAAAAATCTATAATGTTTCTTATGATTTCGATTTCATGGATTAATTAGTTTAAATGAATGGCTTTAAATGAACTATATAATTTATTTATAATTTTATGATAATCATTTAAATAATTTTCAGCATTGCCAAAAATTGATTTTGCACCATTCAATACAATCAAATCAACTTGTTAACCCTTTGCAGTTGAATATCTTCGATCATATAAAATGATGCCCCGTCTTCAGTCAAAGACGGGGCATCATTTTAATAATTTATTTTTTTAAATTTTAATTGTTAAAAATACCTACAGAATTTTAAAATGATGTACAGGGTATTAAATTATTCTTTTTTCAGGGAAATTCAACTTAAAGCAGGTGCATGCATTTATTTTTTGAAGTAATAAACATATACATGTATTAAGTGAATAATTATGCATCAAATTATCTTTCCAAACTGCAAAGAATATAAATGCATCGTAAAATTGTATAATTTTGTATTTTGGTATTTATTAAAAGTAATGCGATATTTGAAATTTCAAATTTAACTCAAGATTACAATTTACCAAACAGTTTTTAAAAACTTTTAAAACCGAACGAATGGATTTTCAAGCTGAATTTTTAAGAATTTTTTAAAAAACAATTAACATTTTTTTAAAAATTAATTCTAATTATTCATTAATTGGAAGAGCATTAACAAGTTTGAAACTACAAAACTCAAAACAACCGATTTAGAACGTGTCTCTGCTTACTAGAACTAACGAAATGCAAAACACAATTTTCCAAAGATCTTGGAAGAAGAAGAAATCAACAGCGATCATAAGAGCTGAAATTTTATACTTTAAAAGCGATTGGTAGTCGTTATATAAGTTGAGATCTATTTTTGCAAAATCGATCGATATCTGCGCACTAAATCAATAAAATGTCATCCCACGCAGAAAACGTAGGTAGCGTTACCCCTAGCAACAGGGGGTGTCCCGGGATTTAGCCAACATCTGTATCTGAAAAAGAAAGGCAGACAAATCTTTTGAAATGTATTATTCAGACCACTGGATGGGATGGATGGAAAGTGGGTTTTAGTGGCGCAAGAGCCAGTATTTGCCCATACTGCGCCATTCAGACCACGGGATTAAGAAACTTAAAAAGAACTTGAACTTCATCTTTGTTTTTAACAATATCATAAAAAATATTATTAAAAATTCTCAAATGCATTTTTAATAGAGAAATAAAAAATGAATCTCTATTTCATTTTTACCAGCGGGTGACCGAGCTCCGCTCGGAGAAAACAGGTATCGAAGCTAACTCGAATATTTAAATTTTCAATTGTGATTTATCAAAACAATACATGCCATAAGAAAATTTGTGAAACCATTGGTGAAAAGATAACCGGTCAAAGTGCACCATTGTAAACTATTCTAAACAAAGTTAGAGTTTGGAAAGGGAACTATTTAGCTCCAAGCATGCGTAGAACTTAAGCTCCAAGCATGCGTTACGAGTAAAAGGGAAAAAATTATCTTATTAATATGTTGCCATCAGATTGACAAAAACTCAAATTTAAAAAAATAAATTATTATTGCGCATTAAACATATAAAAATGCAATTTTCATCACGTGTCTGCATGAAATGAAAAAATATATATATGAATATTGATATAGATGGCATATTGGCTATAGATGGCAGCACGTTACCACTTGGAAATTTAAGTAGCCATTATGGCGAACTAATAAAGTTTGAAAATATCCTATCTGTAACTCCGAACTGCTCAACCGTAGCGCTTCAAAACCGGCTCCAATCGATTCCTCGTGGCCAAAAACCCCAGACCCCCAAGTTTACCGGAGTTTATTAATTCTGGGGCAATTTTCGACTTGACAACCATTCCTCGTATTATAGTATAAGATTATGTTATTATCTCTATTTCATTTTCAAAATGAATCTATTTTTAATAGAGAAATTAAAAAAAATTAATAAAAAATTCTTAAATGAATTTCAATAAAAATATAAATATATATTTTATCTAAAATTTTGGATAAAAAAATATATATTTAAACTTTTTCGATAAAATATTCTCACTAATTTAAAATTTTAGTCTGATTTATATTTTATACTTTACTACATATTTTCTTTAAGTTGTAGAAATTTTTTACTACATATTTTGCGTTAATTTTCCTTACAGCATTGTTTCCAGCGCCTCCTTTAATTGAGATTTTTGAAAGTATTTTTCTACATTTTTGTAAATTAATAAAAGATTGCTCTTTTTAAAAAAAACTTTATCGTTATCTACTTTTCGATTTCTAATATATTTTATAATTCATTATTATAAATATTTTGGAATCTTTCGAATCAAATTCTCTCCCTAATGGCAATTTTGAGAGATACTTGATACTGAAATAATGGGGTATTTTTAATTTAATTTAAAGTTCAGAAAATATTAAAATATTGAATTACCGTCAGAAGCTCGCAGTTATATATATTTTAAAAACTCTAGAATATCAAATGGAGTGATAAAAAAATTACAAAACTCTATGCTTTTAAATATGAAATTTATAAAAAGGAAAGAAATTCAAGAATATCTGCCGTCAGAAAATTCTATTTTTTACTAAATCGAAATATTTCTTTAAAAAAAACTTCTAATCACTTAACACAAGAAATTAATTAATGGAAGTTATTGAAATTTTTGAAATTGACGGGAGGATGGTTTTATTAGAATCAATGGCCATGGAACTTTTATTTAGTTGGAGCAAAAACAATTACAATGAGATAAAAGTAATTTTTTATCTGAATAATGAGATGTATTGTTGTAAAATGTCTGAAGTACTTTTGAAAGTTAATTACAATTAAAGAAAAGTTGTAAGACATCTAATTTAGCATCGCTGGAAAAATAATTTATTTAATTTTAACCCTTTGTGCTCGAATGTCTTCTTTCAGGCACCATTCAAGACGATGCATTATTTTGAAGGTGTAATCATTTCGAAGATATATGGAACTATCGAACACACGTAATTTGATAAATGGCTTCTGAATTTATTATTAATATCAGGTGAAAAGATTTCTAAAATTAATCACTCCAACAAATTTAAACACTTATTTATATTAGAAAAAGAAAACAGCTTTTACGGCACTAAAGTAATATATCTTTTCTTAATGGATGTAAGTAAGTCTAATTTTCTGGCTCAAAAGCTGTGGATGAATTACTAAATTATACAGTTATACCGCAAGGACCGAGGAGACCGTTGGCAAGGCCTGGACTTTGAAGCCTGAAGGTTTCAAGTTCAAGACCCGATTACAAAGAAGAACCATCCTGTAAGCGAGTCTAGTTCTCGTCAAATCCATCGAGGTTAAATGTCCTTCCGCTGGTGTGGTGTGGAAGTTTGGAAATGGGGTGCTAGCTCGGATACCTTTCTCGTCATCTTACTACGTTCAAAATTACTAGGTCTATCCTAAAATAATCCTAGTGTTGCTTTAAAAACGGGGCGTTAATGTAACCTGAACAGGTCATCCCGCGTCTTCCTCGTGTTCTGGGAGTCCCGGTTCGGGCATGGTTGTTCTTCTGTGTGCTATCTGTGAGATGAGTGAATGTGGCCCCCTGTAAAAAGGGACTGAGCAAGCGAATGTGGTGAGTGGATAGCTATGTCGTACTGTAGTTGGCACTACTTCAAAAACAATAGACGCTCCTTTCGGCTTAAATCTGCTTCTGTATCAGAGGGGGCTTGTCCAATGACAAGTGCCATAAGGTCATCTATCCCTCTCTACTGAATTCAAAATTGTAATAAATTATGAAAAAGAAAATTCGCAGAGAAAGAGGAGATGTAATTTTTATTAAAAGATTCAAAATTTCCAATTCAAGCAACTTTCCTATATGCTTTTTTCGAGTATTTATACTCTGAAATTGGTACCAAATATAAAATTAATTTTCAGTTCTATTCAGATGTTGAGGCTAAATTCACAAATTTTTATCTTTTTCTTTAAGAAAATTTAATGTAGTTTCTGATACAAAAATGTTAGAAAAACTTAATTGCCTTTTGTAAACTGCTACACACTCTTCAAAAAGTAATTAATTTTTTAAACTATCTACGTAAGTTGTGCGATTAAACATCAAAATACTTGCTCTAGTTGTTTGCATTGTATATGTTCTATCAAATTATTATGAATTTTACCATTAACTAAATGTTTGTACAAGAGTTTAACTGAGAAAACAAAACAATATGATTTTTACAACAGACAAATTGACACCTGTTGCTCAGACCATCTAATTAGATGCTCCTTTACTATCTCTTTTGTAAAAATAAGGTCAATTACATCGTTGGTTCTATACAAATAGATAGAAGGTATATACTACAAGCAGTCAATGTGTTAAAATAACATTAACAACATGCAGTCAGCACATCTGACCAGGATTGTGTCACAGGCGGTTTTTAGAGGTTTTCGGAAAATCATAACTTTTAATTTTCATAAAATAAATAAATAAATAATTATAAATTAATAATTTCCATAAAATATATAATAATTAATATTAATTAGCAATAATTCGTAAAACAAAAAATAATTATATTAAGTAGTTAATAATAATTCGTAAAACAAATTATAATTATATTAAGTAATTAACAATAATTCGTAAAACAAATTATAATTATATTAAGTAATTAATAATAATTCGTAAAACAAATAATAATTATATTAAGTAATTAATAATAATTCGTAAAACAAATAATAATTATGTTAAGTAATTAATAATAGTTCTTAAAACTAATAAAAGTTTAATATTAAGTAATTAATAATAGTTCTTAAAACTAATAAAAGTTTAATATTAATTAATTAATAATTCATAAAAGAAACAATAAGTAATACCAATTAATTAAAACTAATTCAAAAAACCCATAAGTAATTAAAGTTAATTAATAGCAATTAATGATGTTATTTAATTAACACTAATTTATAAAGAAAATTATAATTAACTAAAATTAATAATTCATACCACAAATAATAATTAATGCTTATTAATTAATAATTCATAAACCAAATAATTAGTGATAATTAATAATTCACAAAAAATAATTTAATAATTCACAATAAAATTAAATAATTAACAATTCACGATAAAATTGATTAATTAATAATTCACAAAAATAATTTAATAATTCACAATAAAATAATTTAATTAATAATTCACAAAAAATAATTTAATGATTCACAATAAAATTAATTAATTGACTAATCATAAACTTAATTATTATTAATAATAATTAATTAATAATTTAAAAACAAACACTAATTAGTATTAATAATAAGTCATAAATCAAACATTAACTAATATTAATTAATTAATACATAAAATCATAAATATTTGTGTTGCTCAAGCGTAGTGTCGTCGTATGGCACAGTGATTAAAAATATCTTATTTAATTGCTCTTTTTCCTTTCTTATTATTTTATCTTCGCGCTTCATTAAATCTCAAAATTTTTCAATATTATTTTGATTTTTGATTTTTAATTTTTTTAACCATTAGACAATATTTGAACGCTATCAGAATCGCCCTCGGAAAGAAGATAATGCAGAGCAATCGGCAGATCGTTCTGGAGTTCATGGGGAAAAACAACTACAAGGAAAAAGATGGCGCTCTTTCCTATGCATCGGCTCTTCACCCGGATGCCTTGTGGAACCAGAGACAGAAGCTCTGAGTGTGGATGAGTTCAATGCAGAAAAAGAAAATTCACACAGGAAAATGAATTGAGAAACTCATTGTTTAGTCCGAACTATCTCACGGTTTTAATGATTTCCGAGGTGGCTAAGAATTTTGAGATTGTTTTGATCTTAGAGATTATTTATGGTATTTGAAGCTGAATTTATATTTAAAAATATACAGATGTAGGTAACTTATTTAATTAATGTAATTCAAGTATTACCTTTTAAAACACTTCCAGCGCAAGTAGTTTGCTTATTATGAAAAAAAGTTATTTGTATTAAAGTTTTTGTTTAAATAATTTGTGTGTGTGTGAATTTTACATATAAATCAGTCAATCAACCAATCTGTATTTCTTGCGTAAATTGAAGCTCACAACTAATCAAACTGAAGGTCAGTTGCAAAGATTATTTTACAAAATACTTTCTGTACAATTTCAAAATTGTTCTATCTACTGGATGGGTATTTTCATGCAAAAAGTTAGCATATTTTTTATGTTTTTTTAATAGTTTTTAAGCATCAGAAAATTTCTTATGAGATTTTAATTGAACCAAGGGTCGATACTTATTATTAAATAAAAGGTGAATCTAAAATTTCTGGATAGAATACGGATTTTCATCAACAATATCAAATTATTTTAAAATATTCTAAAACATAGTGAAACTTTATAGCATTATTTTTGTGGCACTAAAATGATTAAAACAATAGTTCATTTTAGGGTTTTATTTCAAACTAATGGAACTACCAATAGTTTATTTCGTAAAAGTATTTAAAATGTTGCTTAAAAAATTGTAATTTACAAATAATTTTATTTTAACTACTTAAGTAGTGTGCTGTGACTTTTACTGTTCAATGAGACTCCAGTTAAGTAAAGTAATTTCCCTTATAGTCTGCCCGTGCATGATCCAGCTTCTAATTATCTGTTTCCGAATTTATAATCTGAATTAATCATTTGAAAATGCTATAATTTGATACGAATTATGTCATCCAAAAATCCCAAGTATTCTTCTGATTGTTGAATTAATAAGATGGTACATTCCTGAAACTAAGTTGTCATTTAACTAAATAATAAAAAAGTTTTAAGATCTGCTGTGGTCACAAAGCTGTAGCGGTTATGGTAGTTTAGAAAAACTAGAGCGTACAGTATCCTCATCCTCTTCTAAGTACATATTTAAAAAACTTTTCTTCAATTCTATAAAATAAAATATTCAATATTCTTCTCATTGAAAATTCGTGGGATTTTTAAGATTATAAGAGGAATATGGTGCGTTGAAATAAAAAAAAAACTGTGATATGCATAAAATGAATTTGTTACAGCACTTTTTGTAGTACAAACTTCTAATATTCAAGAATTGCTGTAAAGTAATAGAATTAATAAAGGTTTCCTTTCTCCTTTTTGATAACATTAAAGTGCAGTTGATAATATCATCAACGTGCAGACGTTTCAATTGCTTATGAATCAGAAATTCAGTTTAACTTGTAGGTTCTTTGAGGTTATTCTAACCTGTAGGTTAATTCTGTATGTATAAAATCAAATTTTAAACCATAAAAACTACATTTCTACTATAAACAGTTCTTAAAATTTATTAATCTGCATTTATATAATAAATAACGATTCAAAACTTCAAAAAGAGGAAAATTAGTTTTAACATCTCTTCATTTTACTCTTAATTGGATTCAAACATTTCAAGAAATTTAATACTTTTGGATTTTCCTAATGCAAAACATAATAGAGTTCTATTATATCATAATTACTTTATTCAAAAGCTCAGCTTTATAAATCAACCATTGTACTCAAAAAGCTGTTTCGTAAGCTGCGTTGATTTCCAGTTGGAATATTATTTTTAAACCTGTTGCGTAAATTATTTCCTCGACATTGTATGCAATTACAAATGCTTCCTTATTCTTCAATACGTTATTTCAAAACTAATTAAGGTTAAACTTCCCAAAAGAATTAAAAATGCAATAATTTTGAAATAATAATCGAAACTGAAATTTTTCGCATTAATATACGATTTAATGAATCCATTGCATATATATTTTTTCATCATTCACTTTTCCCCACTAATTCAAGGATACAGCGATTATTAAACACGTTTTATTTTGCCTAATTACTAGAATCTAAGCAAAATTATCTTTTTATGAAATATCATGAGCATCTACATTATTCATTTGTACAAAAAATACATTGCATTCCAAATATAATTATGAAGTGTAACTGGCCATGTGCTCATAATATGCGCATGAAAAAACTAGAATACATAAGCTGTAAAATAACTAAAAAGTTAAAATTTTTGGTTAAAAAATATTTGATTCATATAAAAAAATTAGCTTTTGCAGTCGCATAAAATTCAAATGGCTATAATAAAGGCATTTATCAGATTAAAAATTATATATTCAGTCTAGCTATATCGCCTTCATGAATACGAATAATAAATTAACACCAACAATTTTTTTTAAAATAAAAAATGAATTTTATACTTTATTAAATGCATAGCTAAAAATATTTATATCCATAGGGATTATAAAAATTTTCTAATGGTTTATTCACGCTTAAAATATATCAATGACAAATCTAATTCTGGAATAAAAATTACGTGAGGCATTAAATCATAGTGAGAAAAGGAAAATTTAAAATACGTAAGCTATAAAATAACTAATTATATTTTCCCAGTTTAAGAACGAAGTAGAATTCCCGATTAGTTATTTGAGAGATACGTATATTTTTTTAACAGAAAAAACTGTCTGAAAACTTATGAAACAATGAAATTTCAGTTAATATCAATTATCAAGACTATTTATGCAAATTGTATTTAAATATTACCTAAAATTACAGAAAATGGTGCAAAAATTTGAAATTAAATCATTGAATGAATAATTATCTGTATTTTAAAATTGCTTGGAAATTATCCTTGTGAAATTATATTTTCAGTCAATGCCAATTGTATTAAGTTATTACCAAAAAACATTGAAATTTCTCTTACTTTCTAATTAAGATGACACAGTACCATAAAAGAAATTTTCTTAAATTTTAATGTTTAAAATTATATTTTACTTATATTTTATGTAAAATAGTATTCTATATCTCTAGCTTCATTTTTTTAAAGGAACCTTTTTTAAAATCTTAGTTTTTTTAATAATGAAGATTTTTCCCAAATTTTCCCCCAGGTAGCTAATATTATACTACATAAAACTTAGTATGGATTCCCTCCTGCCCAAAGTATTTATTTATTTTTATTGTAAAAAACACAAAGTCTAAAAAATGTAGAAGTTTTGCTTTTGGACCTTTTTAAAAAATTGTTACACATCACAAAGCTGATTGAATTATAAGTTTTATAAAACATATATTTCTGAATATTAAAAAAAAATTCACACTCCTTCCTCCATTTTTAAGAAAGCCTTAGGTTTTTGAAATGTAGCATATAAGAAAAAACACAACATAAGAAAAATGCATTTAAAGTTTTTATTCATGTAAATTATAAAATAAAATCTTTCAATTTTTCTGAAACTTTTACTAACTATTATTTAAGTTATTCTAAAATGTTTAAAGGTAAAAAATGCAAAAAAATTATTGAAACATAATATTATATTTATATGTTGAAGATATAAAGAAAAACTAACGAAAGATCAAAATTTCACAAATCTTTATTATAACATATTTTTAAAAAATTAATCTGCATATCAAAATTGTTTAAATGTATATTTCTGCTCTTTTTCTTGCTATATTTTATATTTTTTTGTTATTCTGAAAGCTCGATGTAATTGTAACTTATCAATTATAACGTAACATATCAATTACTCCCAATGACACTTTAAAGAGTCTCATAGGTATTTTGTGTCATGCACCGAAGGCATAGCTATAATTGTTCAATTGTTGTAAGCCTTCGGTAAATTGGCTATATTTTTGCTAAGTGAGCAACTTTTACAGACGCTTGAATCTGAAAAGTGGGCGTGGCAATTTTGTTTACTCTCCTGTCATCCATAAAAAATTCTTCAATAATTTAATAAAAATTAAAGCTAAAGCTCTAAAATTTTGTAGGCACATTTAGAAAGACTCAATTTATCATATATCAATAAAAAGTTCAATTATTTGAAGATTTTGCTGGTATTGTGTCGCCTTAGTTAAAATTATATTTAAATTTGGAAGTAAATCGCTCCCTTTTACTCCCTAAAGTATATATCCAAAAATCTGGTAATTTTAAGTCAGTCTTTAGTGTGCTAATATAAAGGTAATAGACATTATATTCTTTCTTCATATCTGTACAGATAATTTCAAAATGGGTATGGAAAACAAATGGGAATTGAACTATAGTGTTCCCAGAAAGATACACATTTAGTTAAATTAATTGGTTTTTCGGACTTAAAGTGGTCTAAAACGTAAGGAGTCCTTAGGATCTGAAGTTGGAATTCTCTAGCGATTACTATACTTTCTCTACATTCTTCGTACATGAGAAAGTAAAATATGTGAATCTCCACAGTTACATTAAACAAACAGAAAAAAAGGCAGCTTTTATAGTTTCGCAGTAAATAACGAGGCATGAAATTCATACTGCTGAGACACAATGCATTATGGATGAAAAAAGATATACAGAGAAATTCATACTAATGAGGCACTTAAAGGATGAAAAGATTTTTTTGGAAAAAAATTAATAGGATTCATACATTAAAAAACGGCTTTGCTAGAATGCCAGTGCTAAAAACCAACATCTTAAGCAGTAGTAAGCAACCCTTAGTAAGATACGATTCCTAATTGTATGGTTGCTAGAAACAGTCTTAAACTCAAAATAATATTATCCACCAATTCTTGAGGCAAGAATATCCATTCCTCAATGTATATTTATATCAGTTATCTATTATTTCACAATTACTGCATTTTTACTTCTTTTGGGAAGCTTAACCTTAATTAGTTTTGAAATAACTTATTGAAGAATAACTGAGCATTTGTAATTGCATATAATGTTGAGGAATTAATTAGATTTTATGCAACAGGTTTAAAAAGTAATTTTTCAACTGGAAATCAATGTATGGTTGCTAGAAACAGTCTTAAACTCAAAATAATATTATCCAACAATTCTTGAAACAAAAATATCCATTTCTCAATGTATGTTTATATCAGTTATATGTTGGTCTATAGAAGATACGATAGTATCACAGACATCTCCTTTAAGTATCTCAAATATGTTTAATACCAGAAGAGAATGCTGGCCAATCCATCTGACGTATATCTTCATTTTTCAGAAGATTCGGAGTAGCAAAAGACCAATGTATCCTTTCGTTATTGCTCATAAACACAGTTTGTACCTATATGGAACGGAAATACATAGTAAAAGATAACCTGATCACAGTAATATTCTCAGGTCACTGAAATTCTGCCGAAAATGTGGATATCCTATCTTCCATTCATTAGCATGCCTGCTGGTAAAAGCCACAACGATATCTTTCCTTGATGTTAGTGATATGAAAGCATATCTCTATTTCTCTGCATATCAAATGGCATCAAGAATCCTTTGAAAGATTAATATAACTCGTACTGGAAAAGAGGATGGGATTCCTTGAAGAGATGTCAAGTCTTTCTGTTCTTTACATCATTCTGAATGATGTTGTTGATGGCCTGCTGTCAATAGTACTTGACATTCTGAATGCCGAACGTTAATTTTTATGCAACCCTATCATTATACCAAGTATAAATGCATTTTGGTGGCTTCTTATAGCCATTTTGAATTACTTTCTCTTGCAGCGAATGGCTAAAAATGCGCCTATCCTTTTTTTAAAGTTACCTTACACTGCTTTCTAGCTGACTCTACTTGTTTTACGTATACTCATATCATTGGTAAATGCATGATTCTGATATTTACATATGCACCAACTTTCTGACTAGATGAGTTTTAAATTTAATAATCTCAAACAGCAATTTTCTACAATTTTATAGCAACAAAATGAAAAGCTACATTGTGAGATAAATATTGCTCATTAGTGTATGATAACACTTGGAACAAAGAAATAATTTTTTTAAATCTAAAATTAACTTTCTTAATTTTTTAAAAATTAAAGTTCATCACTTTATAATATAGTTAGTTTTATATTATAAATAATCTATAAGTATAATCAGGATCTATCCTGAATATTTCACTTCAATTCAGGATAAATCTGTGATTTTTTTATAATTATTATTTTATCAGTTGAATTTTGATATTGTCTCGAATAATCTGATACATTTGGTCATTTTAATTAAAAGGCGAACTATTCATTTATTCGAACTAGAAAGTGGGGATGAATGCAGTGCAAGTAAAACGTGCATGGGATATTGTGTTCCAAACATATATGGAATATTGTGTATAGTAAAACGTTTGACGCTAGATACACTTGGAGCATAGAAATTATTTTTTTAAATCAAAAATTAACTTTCTTAATTTTTTAAAAATTAAAGTTCATCACTTTATAATATAATTAGTTTTATATTATAAATAATCTATAAGTATAATCAGGATCAATCCTGAATATTTCACTTCAATTCAGGATAAATCTGTGATTTTTTTTATAATTATTATTTTATCAGTTGAATTTTGATATTGTCTCGAATAATCTGATACATTTGATTATTTTAATTAAAAGGCGAACTATTCATATATTCGAACTAGAAAGTGGGGATGAATGCAGTGCAAGTAAAACGTGCATGGGATATTGTGTTCCAAACATATATGGAATATTGTATATAGTAAAACGTTTGAGGCTAGATAATTTATTAACCGACACTTAAGTGTTTCAAAATATGATATTTATAATGTTTTCTCATGTTTCAATTTTTTTTTTCATTTGAAAAGTAACAAGTAATAATCCTGAATGTAACGCTCGATATTCTTATTCTTAAATAATATCCATTAAATTTACAATTCGTACCGTTTCACTGTAAAAGATTTGTTTTCTACAAGTGTTCACATGTTTTAAAAAAAACTTTTTCCTCGTTACAGCTGGAAAATTAGAACAATCCAGATAAAGCAGAACTTATAATATCCTCCTCTTCAATTTTTTTGTCTTTATTTATTCTTATTCGTATACAATCTGATTCTGCTGTTAGTGAAATTTGTGTTTTGCTTTTATTAATGGGGGGTGGGATAAGGCAGCTGTAAACAAACAAACAAAAAAAAAAGTTTCAAGCAAGAATGAACCAAACTATCAGAAGGTCGGAGAGATATCGTAAAGCCCAAATATTTGGCCTCCTCTTCTGCTATTTCTTATCAACTCCAACCTAAGGGCAAGTTTGGGTTGAAATTCCTCAGCGTATAGTTGGAGGCCCGTTAAGGTATAACTGAATTCACTCCATCTCTCCTCCCATGGCTTTCCTCGTTTGATGCTGCTGGTTGCTTTCTGAAAGAAACATGTCGGAAAAAACTGGTTTATTGGAAGTTATTTTTCTCTCATGTCTTTTCTGAAACTGAGTGTGAGTTTATTGTTTGGGTGCGTTAGAAAAATAGATTTTGCCCCATTTGATCCACTTTTCTAGCCTATTGTTTTGCGTTAATTAGTGGAATTTGGAATTGATTTTGCTTTTCTGTGTATAAGCACATTTAAAATGAACATAAAAATGTTTCATGAAGTGTTGTGAGTAGTCTGTATTGATTATTTACTTAAGATATCAATAAATCGATTATTTTCAATAAAGATGTAATTTTTAATTTCAAAACTCCGTTATGAAATAAAATAAATAGAGCTGTTAATTGTATAAAAGATTAATTAAGATTAATTAAGAGAAAGATTAATTAAGATTAAAAGTTAATTGTATAAAAGCTATATTTTTGCATAGATTTTTTTTCCACCTGAGTTTTTTTCTCTCCCGTCACTTGTTTTATATGATATGTAAGAGTATGTAAAATATTCATTTTTCACTTCATTAGAAAAGACGGGTTACATTTAGTGTTATCTAAAAAAAAGGGACGGCGCAATCGTTAATAGCTAAGAAAGTGTATGTAAATGAAGATTGCGTTTTTGCACATGCAACCGTTATAGGCGGTTTTTACATACGGTTAAAATTTTGAGCAATTTAGCCCATTTATGATATAATTAAAATATTTACTCTAATCCATTCTCTGCAATTCCTTTTATGCAAATCTCAGAGTACTCGGTACTGTTTTTGAAGGTATAATTTGCAATATTTCTTGTTCAGGTTGTAACAATATTTTATTATTTGCTTAGTTGAATTTTAAAATGTTTGCTCACAAACCTTGAAAACAAAATTAGGTACTTACAGATCGACACAACTGCTCCCAATTTGATCCTGGGCAAGAATTCTGTCTATTCTGGTATAAATAGAGCAGAGTACATGAACATTACACTAATTATATGAGCAGAGTACATTACCAAAGGACGCAAACTTGCAGAGGATTGCAGGAACGCAAATTACCAAATTGCAGGAACGCAAAATTACCAGAGGAGCTTAAAATTCATAAGTGAATTTTTGTAACGACATAATATACGGATTCAACAAAAAGAATGTGTAATAATCATTCAAAAAAATTTACCTCTAATTTTTGATGATTCTCAACATTTCAGACGAATTCTAAAAAGCAATTTTTGGAGTTTTACCTGACTATGAACATAATTGCATAAAAACTCAATGAGCTTTACGAATAAAATTAGACTCATGTGGTCATATTACCCAAAACTGTTAACTTATAACAAATTTGGGATGAGAACCGACAATGGACAGTCCGTCAGTCTTTTCGTGTGCTTGCGATCACGATGACTCAGAAGAGCATTAAGCTAAGGATTCAATTTAATAAATGGTTTTATCATTAGAATTTTAGATCCGAATCATATTTTGAATTAAATTCATCCATGGCCTATTAATTTGTCTGTCCGTGATAACTAAAACTCAAAAGCATAGCAAGCGAGATAAACCATATATGGTTGGATAATCAGGACCAGCTTCAGAATATTCGGTATCATTTCCGAAATTGAGGTGTGCCTGCTCCTAGTATATATCATATATAAATACCTATGTTATAATATTCATGAATACATATCCTCTATAGGGCCAAAACATTCAATTTTTTCTATTAATGTATATTTTTAAAATGCAGTATAAAATTTTAAAGAATCATACAGTGTTAAAAATGTAAGATGCCACACAATTATTTCATGACCTATAATTTTACTGTTTTTTATAATTTCAGAAACCAATTCATTTATAAAATTCGAATTTATCATAATGTATCTATTAAATTCATTTGAATTTAATTCATTGAAAAACTATAAACATTTCGTTTTTACCCGAATGCATAAATACAAACGATTCAGTTAAAAGTTTCATTGGTGAAAAATGATTTATTAATCAAAATATTTTAATGATTGCCAATGATTAGCTTTCCTTCAACTTGGAAATAAAAGGGTTTCTGCTGCATTGTGTGCTCTTTATGTTTCAGTCAATGTATTTAATAGACACAATTTTTTCAGTTTAGAGTACTAAGTAACAGATGTAAGTATTTTTTAAAATTTATTTATTTCAATGGCAGTTTCAATTAAATGAATCGAAAACACGTAATTCAAATTCTAACAACTACTTTCCATTATCTAAAAATTTATTCTGTCGTGTTGTAAATGATCAAAAAAAGACACTGTTAAAGAGAATATTGTTTAGATACAGTATAAGAGGGTATATTGATGTGTCATTCTTTTCTTTTAAAAGTAATTCAAAATTATAACGTCTGACTACTACTAGTCACAATAAAACAACAACAATAATCAATCATATATCAGTTTTACATGAGATAATTTTTTTAATCTAAATTACGATATAAAACAAAATTAAGAGCCAAAAATTGAAAATTTACCATTTTTTCGAACTTTTTTTTACTAAAGAAGAGACTATTAAAGTTTTGCATACATTTATTTAAATATTAAATCTTATCTATTATCCTCAAAATAAAAATCCTAGACTGTATATGTTTGATGTAAATAGCATAAATCATTCACTTTCTTCATAATGCCAAAACCTGTAAACTCAAGATATTAAGATAATATTTACATATTTTCACATCTTATAATTAGAGCTGTCTAAAAAAATCTGGACACTCTTGACTAGAGTAATTTGATGCTCCGTCAGAACTGTAATTAGGAATTTTTACACCTATAATCTAAAAAAATACCTACCTATTAAAGCAATTGAAGAGCAAAATAATAAATCGCCTTATCATTGATCAATACTCAACAATTTTATCCATCGCTGACTTTTCAAAATAGGATTTTTAAATCAGTTTCCACCACCCTTAATTTCAGTAATCAGATTAAAAAGAAATATTCTTGAATTGGCTTTATGTGAATATGTTTGTAATTGATGTAAATATTTATGTAACAGCGCAAAATCAGTAATTGATTAATCACAACATTAATTGTTTTTTCTTTTAATACAATTATAATTAAATATACAACCTGGCCCCAATGTAACGAATTCCTCGGGACCTAATATTTTATCATTAATACAAATAATCTTATTATTGTAGTAATCAAGACAAAAACAAAATCTCTGTATTTACTTTATGGAAAAGCCCTGATTAGTAACCACACAAAAATATCTATGATCAGAAATCGAACACCTTTTACGAAAATTAAAAATACAACGAATAATTACGCACTAATTAATCTGAAATTATAAATTGTGTACGGAATATTATTTGCCAATTTCCTCGATTCTTGACTCGAAATTTTTTTTCTTCAACATTATGGATTACGGAACATACTGCTTTATTTACATTCTGCTATATTAGTTAAATTTTTCACTTTACAAACCATGTAAAGTTTCAAAAAAGATAACAATATTAAAAGCAATTACATAATTGATTTATCCATCAGAATCACTGCTTATTTATTTCAATAAATCATTTTTATTAACTTTAGTTGTACAGACACAATCCATCATCGCATGTGACACAATCGTTAAGCACTATCCCAGGAGCAGCATCTTCCCGTATGACTAAATGGAGACTCCAATAGAAATAAATGGAGAGATGACTTTTTAAATTTCAACAACACTTTCCGCTTGTTGGCCTGATAATCCCAATTTTTTAAAGCATTTTCGATTGTATTTTTAGAAACATAGTCAAAAAATTGTCTGTAAAATATAAAGCATCCAAAACATGGCCTTGCATTTTTTTCTCCGCATTTTCGTACAATGATGCCCTAATTTTTCTTATAAGCAAACTGTAGTTAATATTACAGAAGGAATGGTACTAAGATCTACTAACTGAATCGCAATTGCAAAATTTTCATGAAAAAAACACGACTTTGACGTTTTCTAAATTGAAAATTGGAAGATGGTCGGGGATATCGATTTTCTCTTTCGTTATCTTCATAGACAATTTTTTTAAATTGCCAAAAAGTCTGTAAATAGAAGAGAAGGGATTGAAGATTCTTTGCTGCTTATTTTGTCTCTAAAGTCTTTAAGTTTTTTTTTTAAAAAAAAACACCGCTTTATTGCCTTTTCTATCACAAATACCAACTTACAAATACAAATGAACTTAACAGTTCATTAGTATTGACAGCAAGCAAAATTATAACCCTCATTTTGCTTTTCTATTTCCCACCAAAGCCTTTGTTTCTTTAGCAAAGCATCTGGGGATGTTTTAAGTCTTAAAACAATCTTATTTCATTTGCGTCGTAAATGTTCGATGGTAAATAATCTTCAATATAAGCAAGTTTTCTTCCCAATCTTTCATTAAAATTTCATTTTCATTCGCCTTTTCCCCCTCTCACTTTCTTTTGGAATATGTGGTATCCTTTCTTAAATCATTGGATGTCGAAAAGTCTCACATTTTGCTTTTCGACAAATTGAAGCATTTCTTGTTTTCTTTTACCACAGACCCATTAACGGCTATACTCTTGGCACTTGTTCCACTAGATGACATTTAAAAACAAAGAGAAATAACTTTTTTTCAAATTCTACTCTTTTTTAAATAGTTGCAGCTGATGTGGAAGCGAAAATTTCTAAGAGTTCGGCTAAAGAACTTTGTGATCCAATGGTCTTCTCAAATGCATGTAAAATTGCAAGCTTTTTACTCAACGAAAAATGTTTTAGTTTCTGACAATCTGCAAAGATTCATAATGTTTCAAAAATCAAATTTTCTACGAATTCGAACGTCTTGTACGCCTCATTTCACAGCGTAATGCAGTAGGGAAAACGTATGTAGTAGATAAAGAAATATGCTCATCTACTCTTTTGAATGTTACACTCTACCCATTTCACTGATTAGAATAACTCATTCATTTTCGCTAGAAAAGTGATACGCAGGGTTCTAAAAAATCCGTCTGCAATGAGCATTAATCTTAAAACTCTTTTATCAAAATGCGAGAAATATTTCACAAGATCTACGTATTACCAGCGATGAAAAATTTAAATAAAAGGGCTACATCCATAAAGACATGAGGCGTTAGTTTAAAGAAACTAATTTTCTGAATGTTCATTAGAAAGAGACAACACGCAACGAATCCAGAAAATGCGGAGGAAATAGCAAAAGATAGAGCATCTGCAAATTATTTAAACGTTTCCATAAGTGCCCACTCAATGTCACTAGCACTGGATTTCTTGAGCAATCATGCACATGTATTTTACATAAAATTCTGAAGTTGCTCCTATTCAAGACTCATTTCATGAAATAATTTAAATCACAAGATTACTCGGAATGTCTGCAGATGAACTTTGGTTGATTTTGCTTCTCTAAAATTCTTCTTTGTTGACTTTTGCTTTTTCTAGAGGAAATGTAGGTGGATCAATATTGACCATTATGATGGACAGATGAGACTAATTTTCATTTAGAGCTGTGAATATCTGTAATTGCGCATATGAGGTTCCACCAATTCTTATGCTGTGCAGCAGCTGCTACATTCACCATACATCACATCATGGTGTAAATTCACGGTAAATTTTATTGGTGGCCCGTATTTCTTCAAGGAAGTCATTGTGAACTGTTTCTTTAAGTGTGTAGTTAATAGAGACAAATTCAGTAGACTCTTGAAATATCTTGTTAAGGATCAGAGACTGTTTATCTAACACTGTGTTAATGCAAGACAGTGCAACCGTTTATATAGAAAAGCGAGTCAATAATTTAATTCAAGCTCATTTCCTTGACGAACGAGTTATTATGCCTGTTTTCCCCTTTACCTGGCCAACACAGCCATTAGATTTGAACCCTTGTGTCTTTTGGCAGTGAGGTTTTCTCAAAGATCACATTTAACAAAGATGTGTAATTAATGTAGCTGACTTAAAAATCAATATCGTTCAAAATGTTTTTCCTTCTTTTCTATTGAAATGTTCCATGCCGCCTTTGGTACCGTGTTGTTAATCGATTATGTATGCGTATAAAGTACATAGGTGTGTAAATAAATAAAATATTATGTTATTCTTTTATTTTCGTGCTGCCATCTTTATTTATTTATTTTTTCTTTATAGTGCCATGAATTGACAAAATTTCCAGCTACTTTTTCCAACGGAGACCTCGGGCTAATGGTATAAGCAACAAATATAAAGTTTCAATCATATCCGTTCTGTAGAAAGAAGACTACGTATTTCTGAGTATCGACATATAATTTTAACCATTTTGTATTATACATATTAAATGTATTTTTACTTTTAACTGACATTCCTATTTACGGATTTTCTATTAAATATGTATAGCTTATATTAAGATCCTATGTTTGCATATGCGTAAGTATCTGTTGAAATAAAAATAAATGCGCATTATTCCCCACTTTACAAATTCGAAATAAAAGTCCAGTCACAACAAGGATTTAGTGCTGCATTAGACTGTTGTATTGAACATATAATATCCATTCAGTGATGCATAAATGCAACAAAAGCTGTTGAGGGTCTTGGATCCGAATTGGCTTCATGACAATTCTAGTACTCGATTCCACGAAGGATTAATTTTGTATATGAGCCTGATGCAAGTTAAATACTTTCATTAGGCAAACGCTCTTCTTTTGTGTGGAGCAGAACTTTGGAAAAGTGGCATCCACACAGCTGGTCACGGCTTAAAATTGAAAGCCTTTTTTTTCAAAAAATAGTTTATAAATTAGACGTGAAATTATATATAAATTACCTTAAATCTATTGAAGACTTTTTAAATTCAAGAAAAGTACATTTATAGTGCATTTCATAAGGAAAAGCGTTTGCCCGTTAAAAAGCGATTTTACTTTTAATGTTTGATCTGAACTTGCATATGCCCTTTAAATAGGAATAATAAGGTGTATTGTATCTATCTAATATTCTAAGATATATCTGAGAAAATTTTTAAATCAGTATAAAAAGAATATTAAGATTTCCTTTACACAAACAAATTAAAGACATCACAACCCTTTTTTCAATTTGTTTAAACCTGCGTTCCGAATATATATCGTTGCTAAAACAATGCAATCATGTGGATTAAATAACGATAATGCTGAAGATGAATAAGATAACCTGAAAATAGATCTTCAGACCCTACAAAAGATTGATTTGTTCCATTGACAGTGTGTCTCAAAGATTCATTTATGCAGCTGAAAACATACATCATATTCCTTAGACATTGATCAAAGGGAACGTCTTATCTAGTATCCGACTACATTAACTTAGATTCCATTGGCATGAGAAGCTTACAACAGCTAGTTTAAGCTGAAGATCTAATCTTAGTCCGTCTAACTTTCATCTTAATAAGTTTCATTTCGCTTTCTCGCATCGTGATCTTATAGCTGGTTTGATTTGGAAAATTTCTTCCAAAATAATTGAGAAAAGAATATAAAAATCGAGAATTTTTTAAAACTTATTTTTGCTACTTCTCAGATTTTTCTGATAAACTTACAGAAACCATTATGCCCTCTACAAAGAGTTACTAGCGAAACATATATGAAATTTCCACGATATTGTTCGTTATTCTGAATGCCGAAGTCTGAATGTCAGACAATGTCGTGAAAATATCATATTAATGTGGTTAAACATTTCTTTTTCTTTTTTTTTCAAATAGAGAAAAACAATGTATTGCTATTGTGGTTTCATAATCAGGTTATGGTAATATCAGTGCACAATTTCAATATGAATATTGTCTTAAATAAATACATGTGAAATAAAAGTTTAGTAAAAAATATTTTAAAGAAAATGTTTTTTAGCTTCCTTTCTTTTCGAGATAGGTCTGGGTCAACTTCAGTACCAATTGATTTATACAGGTATGAAAAGTCTTATCCAATTCATATTTTGTCTTTTAAGAAATTTATTTCCTCTTGGAAATAATTATAACTAGATGTAAAATTATAGAAATAAAATATTTGTCAAAAATTAAATGTCCTTCTATAACCAGCATATCGAAAAGTGTAACATTTTTCTTAGGGCAATTCGAAAAATGGCAACACAAGGAACTCTCCTTGTATATACAAAGACGCGAGACGGCGTTGTTTACTTTCAAAATCAAACCCGGAGCGCGTCGTGCGATACACAGAAATGGCTAGGGTAATTCCAACTAAAACGAAAATGGAGATCGAAGACCTTCCCGAACTCCGGTCTTCTGTGGGCTTATGTGGATTTATGGAAGTCGTTATCCATCATCTTTTGTTTGTGAAAAACGTTTATCCCAAAGAAGCTTTCTCCAAATCTGTGCGAAAAAATGTTTCTGTTTGGGTAATATTTTCATTTATTTTTTCAGCTGTTTGATTGTGACATATGTTAATGATTGTTTGAAACCTAACCATATGCTGTTTAAAAAAATTTTGAGCATACACAATTAACAACGAACGATTTTTCTTATATCTGTCAGAAAGTAACTGACTTACATAGGAAGTGTATATTTATGCACTTTTTGATGTACATTATTTTATTATTATACTCTTTAATTTTTATGATCACACTTTAAAAGCATTACAAATGTTTTTAAATTATATATATATATATTATATTGCTTCCTGCATTCCTTGTTTAATTTAAAATCTCATCTTATTGAACTGCCATATGCTCATTCATGCAAGTAAGCTATGAAATAATCAATATAAATGCTGTTAATTAGTTTTTTTTTTCCATTGAGTATTTAATCCGTTGCACACTAGAGTTTGATTTAAAACCTAAAAAATATAACAGAAATTAGTTCAATGCTTATTACTCTAATTAATAAAATAATTTTTAATATGTATTTGTGTTTATCAGAAATTTATCATGTCTGACTTTTTTTTCTTAATCAGTAAAATAAGGGATGTATTTTTTTTTTTTCCTCCAGAAATGTGAAAGTCCTGAAGTCCAGAAGTATATTATTGATTTCCTCAACTTTGCTCATAAGGTTCTTATACAGAAGAAGAAGATAACTCTTGGTTTTGTCTTGTGCAGACAAAACAAAGAAGTTATTGAAGAGTTTGACTTTGAATTTAAAGTGCATGATTTATTTGTTGAAAGGTAGAGTAAATATTGGATTTCAGATAGTATATTATTTACATTTTTTATTGAAAATTTGATTTTTATTCTTTTATGAAAAGTAATAAGTGATGTTTGCAATTCAGAAAATAACATAAATTAAAGGTTAAATTTAAAAACAGGATTAGTTTACCAAACTTATATATTTACAAATGATAACTTATCAAATTTGTTATATTTTAACATATCTCAAATCATACTAGTGACAGCCATATTTGTAGTTGAAATTTTTTATTGACCTGACAGTATTGCCATATATTCTTAATTTAAGTTCCTCACTGACTGTTTACTTGACACATTATATATTGCAAACATATATCATATAAGAAATTATTTATATATTTTGATCATATTGGGATGACCATATGTTTGTAATGTTTTGTTAAAAAACATAGAAAGGGCAAATTTGTCTGTTAAGCTAACCATTCAAAAACAAAGTTAGTTCTTAAACAGTTACAGCAATAAATAAGTAGGAGGAAAAAAATGGAAATTAGAAAATTCAACCTGTTAAGTCATATATTACGGATTATATCATTCTTGTATTTTAAGCTAGAATTGATACATAGCATAAAAAAAGTTCATAAGGTAATTTAATCCCTGTATTCATAAGTAATTATGTTTTCATAATCAAAAATTTGAATAATTATGTATTTATTATATTCCAGTCATAAGATTTATATGTGTATACTCAATTAAATAAAATTTTAAATGTTTGTAGTAAAAAAAATTTATCATTTACTAAATATTTTTAGCAGTCATATAAATTGGTTTAAGAAACGAAGACTTTAAAAAACATGAAATTTGTTAGAAGTTCCAATTTTAAATTTTTATTTGCCTGTATTTGATTTTACTATAGAATCTTTAATTTTTTCCTTTTTACTTATGTATGATTTACATTTAATTTTACTTGCTTATCTGTAAATAAAAATTTTAAAGGGGGGGGGGGGAGACCTATATTTTAATGTTAAAATAAGACATACAGATTTTGGACAAATTTACACAATGATAAAGAACTGTGTTGTATAAATTTTTAATCCACAATTTTATTCTATCTAGGAAAGAACAAAGGATTAGAGCTTCCATTTCATTGTCTTCAATTTCCTTCCAGTGCATTGAGTTAATTTTAAAGACTCTTCTGTTAAGCGTGTCGAATGATCTTAACAAAATACAAATTCTTAGGACACCTATATCATTAAACATAATGTTTATTTAATACATATTAACATATATTTTGCACAAATGTCACTTTATAAAAGATTTGTATTTTAAAAGAATATTTAGCTCTTAAAATTTTTAAAAAGAGTGTGACTCCTTTTCTTGTTCTACCATATGTTTGATACAACATGACCAGATCCAGTGTTTGTATTATAAATTTCCAAAATGAAACAAATAATTTTTCTTGGTACTTTTTTTTTATTTGACTAATTCGTATTATGTGACAAAATGACCATGGATTTTTCAATTCATTCATGTCTACCATAGATGGGAAAGTGATGAACGTTGTGCAATGCTTGGAGCTAGTTCTTTATAGATAATTCACTTTTATATGGATATCTTATTGAATTTTATTATTCAAACTGCCACAGATTATATTATTTTAGATAGTTCACTAGTATTTCAAAGTAATTAGTTTGGGAAAATATATTAAACTTGTGGCTCATTAAATTTTGAATTGTTATTTAAAAACATCATAAACACTTTTTAAATAAAAGTCCATAACATTTTAGTTACAAATTGTTGATCATAGTAGGTCTGTAAATTAAATTTTTCAGCCAGTAAGGTATTTATTTTCACTTTTTTTCTAGATATTGGAATTCATTCTTCATTATAAGTTGATGCTATTCAGTTCTAATAAAAATGATAAATTTAATTAATTTTACAAATTTTTGTTAGTCCTAAACTCTGAAAACTAATCTGATTTTTTTTTTTTTTTTTTTTGAATTTGTTTATGAGTGAAGACAATAAACCTTTCAAATATATATCTTCTGTAGGATTCAGATATTCTGAAATCAAATTGAAGTTACATTTCTGAAATTAAAACCCAATTTTAAAACGTTTTTCTCAAATTATGAAAAATAATTCAGATGCAATGCTAAATTTTGAAATGAAAATTTGCATCTGTTAAAATATAAATCTTTGTGTTTTGGCTACAGAAACCTTTTTGCTTCTTTTTTTACACCTGCATGTGGCATGCTTGATTTACACATTTTTTAAAGAAAAAGTGAAGCATTAACTGTTTAAAAAATTTCATTTAAAATAGTATATAATAAAATGTGTGTATGTAAAATGAAGAAAATGTGAGGGATTTTAGTTCTTGATTTGATGCTCCCTTTCCCCCTTTCTTTTACCTAATCTTTTTTAACTTGAAAAATAATTCTTTAATGATAGTATCCGGTAAGTATCTTTACTATAGTAAGGAAAGTAATAGGAAGAACAGATACTATCATTTAATTTCTTACTAATGTACTATATACCTTTTAACTGGGTTAATTTATTTGTCTGAATTTCTCCATAATAACTCTCCTGGATCTTATAATTGCATTATTTTTTCAGGTGGAGCATCGGGAACTAAAATTTATTTATAACACACTATATAAATATGTGTGGTGCCTTCTGTGTGAGAATTTAAGATTTGGATTGGGGAAGTAGGCTTAGATCATAAATATGTTATATCATTGTGGCATCTCCAAAATTTAATGCAGTGAAAGAATCTTTCTTAATAAGTTTTGATAAATTTGTATATCAAGTGTTTCAGCAAAATTATATATATACAACATAAAGCATTTAAATTATTTGTTGAAAGCAGATAGCAGAGTCATATCCGAAATCATGGTAGAAGACAGGTTGAAATTTTAAGTTCATTTTATTTCGATGGGTATTTCCACAATACATGCCTTACAGGCAAAGGAAACACAGGGATCTTTTTAAAGGAATGTGCTTGGCTGGACAATTTTCATCTCTCTCACTGAGCGTGAGAATCTTTGGCTTTTAGCTGATTCAGCAATTTTACACAGCTTCTGTGGAATTAATTAACTAGAACAAGTGGTATGGATCAGGAAATAAGAAAATATTTTAGAATGATGTTACGATGGGCTAAATTAAGATAAAGTTTTAAAAATTAATAAGAGTTTAAAATATCATTAGATATATATTATTATTTATTATTGAGTATACATCTACAAGTTCAACTGGACAGATTAAAAAATGGCAGCAAATTATAGAATAATATTTGGCACATTTTCTTGGCCTAATGTTTTGGACTTTTCTTAAACATATATATATGTTAATTATATATATTTGTAAATATACTAATCTAATTTTTTTTGTATTCCTTAAACGTACTTTCAGCCTTTTTAAGATATGTAGCTCCTTTTTGAAGTTGCTGTTGTCACTGATATTGTTAACTATTTTAAAAAGCTTGTGCAAGCTTTTTAGGCAATATATTTTTCATTTATATTTAACGTTTCATTAACCAATGATTTGGTGCCTGGAAACTCATTTGCCTATTCCATTGTAAATATTAAACATATACTTATTCCTCAGCAACGAAGACACCGTTTTCTAGGTGGCCATACTTAAAGAATTGGACTGATACATAAATATGTTAGATTTTTCTTCAGCCATTTTCAAACTGGAATAAAACGAAATAAAAAGGCTCAACATGTGCTTTCTTCACAATGTCTAGCCAAGATTCTGCAAACTGCTTTCAATTTAAAGATTAATATGGATTACATTACATATATAATATTAAAATTAAATTCTAAGAGCTAGATGGGTTTCTATAATTAACCATTTTATTTATAATTTTTTAAAGGTAGATTAACCTTTGCTTTGTCAAACAAAATTCATATAAATTATATATACCTAAAGAAGAAAATGTATAGGCTTTTAAATTTAAATGTATACTTAATGAAATATTCCTTCTAAGAATGTCTTCTCTTAATTTTTAAAAAATAAAACATCAATGCAAAAGATGCTCCAAAATGTTTAGTAAAATTATACAGTCTGCTAGGTTGACTCCTCAACTTTCTAGTTGAAGATAAATATTTTTTGATTATGTAATAAATCATAATTCATTTATTGGATGAACAATTTTGCATAAAAACTAAAAATCATATTAATTAAAACTGTATGTTAATTGCTAATTTAATCTAAATAACATTGAAATTTTTTTAAAAGAATTTAATACGACAAGTATTGAATTTTGATTTCCAGCTTATGAAAGGACTGCATTCTGACAATCAGGGGTTTGAACTGCTAAATGCCAAAACAAGTTACTAGCATATAAATTATGAAACAAGTTTGGATGCTATTTTCTTGGAATTAATTGGTTATTGCATTTTAATAATTTAATAAATAAACATCTGAAGGTATACTACTGTTATACTAAATCTCATCCTGAACTTAACTGTCATTCCTTTATTAGATAAAAAGCACATGATGCACTTAATCATGTAACAGAATCTCACATGTACGGATAACAATTATATATATATAAATATATATATTCCTTCTCTATTGAACATTTTAAGAATTGATAACTTAGGATTGACTTTTTTTTTAATTATAAAAAAAGGTCAAAAGATTTTCTGTGCTAATTGAGAATAGGTATAGAACAAGTTAGGGTAATTGGGCAGAATTTTGAAAACTTTATCATTTTCTTAGACATGAAATGATTTTATGAGATAGAGGACATGCCTATAATTTATGAGTTCATAATCATGTTTTGGAAGGTTCATAAACAATGCTTTTTTAGCTATTAATTTATTAATTAACTAGTCTCAATTATAGAGATACCTCCAATTACTTAGAGATTATGTTGGAAGTAGAAGATAAACGCTTACAGCTTCAAACTTATTTTATTGTCATTTCCCAACATCCCCAAAGAATTGGATTTTGTAGTGTTCTCCAATAATAATAAAATGTATTTTATTTCATTGGAGATCTTAATAAACTACTATAACTATTTAATTTTTTCAATTTAGAGTTGATTATAATCATTCTAGCCTTTATTTTGTTAAGAAGTAACCTTTTATGAAAACAGAAAAGATTGAATTTTATGAGACGTGAGGAGAAACATTCAAGAATTAAAATGCACTTTGCTTATTAATGAGTAAGAACTATAGTTCAATTTAGAAGTCAAGCGTGTCCCTCTTTTTTTAAAGTTAAATGCTCAATCTCTTGCACAACTAATTTTTCTCTGGCATTTATGTAACTTTTAAAAGTTAATTTAAGCAATTGAATCTAATAGTATATCTTACATTTGGCTCTCAAAAAAATTATCAATAGTCACCAAAACAAAATGTGATTTAGTCAAATTGATGCTCTTCAAACTTGTTGCATTCAATTACCTACTATCAACATTTTAAATGTACAAATAATCGGTATTTCTGGTACCTTTATAGTTTATCAAATGTAGAAATTTTTTGAAATTGCATTTTTTTTCTTCTTCTCAATGTCAGTTTTCTTTTTTCTTGCTTGCTTGACTGCAAATAGCATTAATTGTCTACTTTCAGTTGTGAGAAGTAATATATTTGTAGATGACATGGCTAATCTTTAAAAAAAATATCTGATATTAATTTGACATGAAAAATAAACATGATTGGCTTAACGATATGCTATTATGTTGCTAGATTTAATATTACTTCCCACCCTATAATAAATCTGTCCAAATATTTGAAAAATGCCAATTTTTATTACATTAAGACTTTTCTTAACTACTACTTGATGAAAATTTTCAGTAATAATAGATGAAACTCTATTCTATTTGTCAGGAGAAAGTCAAAATTTGATTATTACTCATAACTGTTATAATCTACAGATCTACAAAATGTATAATTTCGTAACTTATTTTACAAATAACCATGTAGACAATGGTACTTGGAACATTTTTTTAATTAAATGATGTTGGAACAAATTTTATTAAATAATGCTGAGAAAGTGTTGATTTACATCTTTCAAGTTATTATTTAAATGGTTCATACTTTCCAGCTTACTAAGGCTTCATCAATATGAACTGTCATCATTCCCAATTACCTTTCTTAATCTTGATTTGTTATCAGTTTTATTACTGACATAAAGGTTGTAGCATTTTATCACCATATATAACATTAGATATCTTATGGAATTCTGACAATGTTTGTTTTATGTGCCCTTTTTTAAAAAGGTATGATGGCTAAGTATATCCTCTGTCCCCCCTCTCAATCGAATCTCAAATCTTTGAAAAGTAGTGCCTTAGCAGTTCAGAGATAGTTTCAGTTAATAGATCTTTTTTTTAAAAAAAAAAAAAAATTGGTTAACTGGGTTGGGGGATTTAATTCCATTTTAATTTTTAAGAATCTGAGGAACAAGAGTAAAAGAAAAATATTTTTATTCTGAATGCAACAAACAGATTCCTCAATTTTGCTCCTCTGGTGTGTTCTGGTTGCTTCACCTTAGTTACTACTGTACTGATCATATGAAGTTCGTCACGGAGTTTAAAATATCAGTGATGTGGCAATCATAATTTTTCTTTTACTAAACAACTCTGTTTATTTAATTTATTTTGCACCTTGTATATTACTTTATAACTGCTGAATGGGATTTTTAAATTATTGATTTATAAATGTTTAAGAGTATTTGTCTGATTTTGATTTTTTTATTTTGGAATTCTTAAATACTTCTGGCCTTATTACATTTTAGGTTAAATCAGTTTTCAATCTTCTGCATTCATGTCTTGCTCTGTCGTTCCTTTTTCTATTGCCCTGTTAATCACTATTTTTCTCCCATATTCCCCCCTTTTTATATAGATCTTAGGGATTCCCTTAAAATAGCTTGCAGAGATACTGTAATTTAGCATGTAGAACTCGACATGTAAATATGTAACATATAAATTTTACTTGTTATAGGCTAGAACAGGCTTTTTTTCCATTGATGAAAGAAGCTTTTGCATACTTATTTTGAACCAAATAATATTTCCAGTAATATTAAGGCTTTCATTTCAAATCTTAATGAATCTTTTCCATATGTATTTGATGTTTCTTTTCTATAGTGATCACTGCTTATTGAGATATCATGATTTCAATTTATTTTTGTATGTATGTATCTATGTGTGTGTGAGTAATAGAGAGAGAATATAATCATATATTTTTATCTGTTTACTAAGGATATCTATTACTTTTTTAGTGAGTCGCAGTTGGTGTGTGTGTTGGATAATTTGATTTCCATCTGTGAAGATATACATAAAACAAACACCTTCTTTGATTTCAATACAGTTAATTCAGGAGAGAAAGGCAAGTTTATTTATTTATTTTCAATTATGTTAACTTTAATTTGTTTTGTGACTCCATTAAGTGTTTTTTAATAAATGTTTCCTTTGCAATATTTTAAAGGATTTTAAATTGAAAATTGTATTGTCTTTGTTATGAATTTATTTATACTCCCAAAATTAGGGATTAAAAGTTTTTATATTAAAGCATCCTTTTATATATATTTTTCTTTCATTAAACATTTGATATAGGGGAAGGAAAGTATGAAATAATTTTTTGATATTATTTAGTTGATGACTGATTTAGTAGCAAATAAATGTGTTTATTGGACCATTTTAAATGCTACATCAATACGAGTTTGTTTTTCACTTTTATTTTAGGATTTAATGTATGTGTTTAGATATGAAATCTGTTACTACTGATCAAAATTACTATCGCTAATAAACTGCTGTGCGGCTGAAAAATATGAAGAATTTTTCAAAATAAATCAAGTTGGGACCGATTTTAAACTTTATACAAAAACCTTAATACACTCACTTCCAAAAGTTAAGCACTAATATGTAAAATGCAAAAAATCAACAAATGCTGCTTTGATTAATACAAAATTCGGCAGGAAAGTACCATATATATTTATGCATAAAACAAAATTAATAATTATACATAGAAAGGAAAACAATATTAAATTTTTGAAAGGTATCATATAATGACATACCGGAGACTTAAACAGAATTATGTATAAAGTGAAAAATAAACAGCATAAAATGAAAAAAAAAAGAACTTTAATAGCGTTTGTGACCCCCCCATCTGTATACGAAGTTTGCACCTTGTATCCATGCTTTTAATTAGGTCAACCACCGCAGAATTAAGCAACCGCCATTCTTCTTGTAGAGCAGTTTCCTGCTCAGTAAGAGTGGCTGGAGGTGGGAAACGTGTACTACCCGGCCGAAAACATCCCATTTTCAATGAGATTTAGGTCGGGCGAATATACTGGCCACTCTATACGCGCAATCCCTTCACTCTCCATGTAGTCATCGAGATGTGAGCTCTATGGAGACGTGCGTTATTGTCCAGTAAAACAAAAGTAGGGCGAACTACTGCATCATAAAATCTCACAATGGGTTCTAGGACTTCATCTCAATACCGAGCAACCATCACAGAACCCCGTTTAAAGATATGCAGGTCAGTGCGGTATCCTAATGAAATCCCTCCCACACCATAATGCTTCTGCCTTGGAATGCTTGATGTTCGGTGATGTTTTTTGCTGATTGGGTGATCCTTGTTCACGCCATATCCTTATACGCTTGTCATCTGGTATCAGAGCAAATCTTGACTCATCAGTAAACATGACATTGTCCCAATGAGACGCAGTCCAATTGACATGTCCCCGTTGCCACTTAAATCGTGCCCCTCTTGATTGAACGGATAGAGGAACACAAACTCGAGGTACCCGAACGTACAGTCCACTCACATGTAATCTTTGGAGTACAGTAGCTGCAGATATCGCCTTGCCAATGGACGCTGTAACTATAGATGCCGCTCTGCGACTCCGCTTGACTACAATAGCAATATATCGATCTTCCGCGGGATTGTAACTCTTGGGCGATTGGCTACGGGCCTTCGGACAATTATCTGTGTGGTTTGGAATTGTGTCCATAAACGTGAAATTGCAGGAACGCCGAAGAAAAGAGCAACATCTTTGATTGACTGTCCTGCTTAAATGCGCCCCACAACACGCCAGGGCTCAGAATCTTCCATTCGTCTTCTAGAAGCTAGATGAAGTCATAGGAACACATATGTCTTGAAAACAAACTGTACGAAAGTAATAAACACCTTTTATAAGGACTTTCAGTCAACTTCTGTACCTCTTCATAAAGCTGTCTTCTCATAAGACTGCCCTTTTTGCATATTTCTTCACATGAAAGCGCGATTGGCTGTTACCTAACATATTTGCATACTTCCATCTACCTCTGCAATGAATTGCATCCTCTTCAATTCTGATTGGCTTCCGAAAATTAGCATTTTTCTCTCCGTGCTTAACTTTTCAAAGTGAGTGTACTATGCTCTATTTGGGATTTTAAAATGTATAATATAAATTGCAAATCAGATGTAGAGGACTGATAATGGCAGGGTTCGCAAAGAAATATGTGATCAGAAATTATTTATTGTGCTGTTTGATGACAGTGAATAGGTATATAATGATGCTAGTTTTCCACTTTTTCATATGTTTCACATTTTCAGTACTCGTATTTAGTTATACAGAGTGATCCTGAATTCATTGGCCGAACTTAAAGGGTAGGTAAGATACATATAAAAAACATTTTTGTTATAGTAGTATGGTGTTGGAATTTAAAAGTGTTGGTGCAATAAGTAAGTGCAAGCATTGCGGATAAATGTGCCTATCAGACTTCTGATGACTCTAATAATAATAGACTTTTAATCGCCGCTGCAATTATTCATAAAACACCTGGCATCTTCAAAAGAGTATAACCTAATTACTTGCTTGTCACTACTAGGGTCTGTATCAATGCTGGGGGTGGCACATTTGTGCACTTACTGAAATATGCGAGTAAAGAGCTTTATCTTCATTTCGTCTGTATTTCTTGTTTTCCTAGCCGAAAATTTTCATTTTCGGCTTCACATTGCTATAAAAAATGCTTTTTTATATGTACTTTGTGCGCCCTTAAAGGTTGGCCCATGAATTCAGAAAAACCCTGTATAATAATCCATGTATCAAATAAATCATAATTTACCAAAAATTTTCAACATAAACATTTAGATTGGCAAGGTAAATTGCATAGTAAAATAGCAAACTTCTACTTAATCATGTAAATGGTCGCTCAAGTGTTAACTCATCTTAATAAATTTCAACCCTCTGGGTGTGCTCTCTCTCAGGCTCATGACAAGGAATTGAAGCAATTATGTTCCAATAAAACACGTTAAAAAATTAATACATAAATTAACTAGTTGATATATTGGATATATATAGCACATATTGGTTTAATATTGGATAAATATAATTACTAATTTCTAATTAATGGAATATTTAGCTAATTTTTGAATTTTGGAAAGTTGACTTTATTCTTTCTCTTGTTTTAAATACTAAGTGTCAAAAATTGGGTTGATTTTGATCCAATTGCTCAGGAGAATACATAGAACATACTTATTTAGCCATAATGATATTTATAATAAGATATGACAATGTATGTATAAACACACTGCAGTCAATTTTCTTAATTATCTGATTTGCAAAAATATATTCATAGTAATTTATAAATTTGTATGGTATTTGTATAACAAATTTCAGAATGAAGAAATTTATAAGTATCCTTTGATTAGTTAGTACCTTCAGCTACACCCCAGTTAACTCTTTTGAAATTGTTGGAAAATTCATAAAAAATCGTTTTACAATTTTCTGTACTCTGTGCTGTGCAAAGCAATGCATACTCAAAGAAATTCCTGTTAAAAATGATGTTTTGTATTCTGTCTACCATAACTTCAATATATCATTTCTGCACTTTCAATCTTCTACAACATCTGCTTGTTTCATTTGTTTATACCGCAAATATTTTGAATACCAAAACCTTGTTCGTCTTTCATACTAAAAATTAATATTTTTGTAATGTATTCTGAGATTTGAGTGGATAAATTGAATTTGTATTTTTGTGATGATATTCAAGTAAAATAGTGCATTAAAAGAGATTTCTATGATATTCAAAATTGATTTTGCTCAGAATTTTTAAAAAATTGATTATAATTTTCTTCATGTATTATAATTTGAAAATTTTGTTTCCAGAAATCACTTTTGAATTGCAAATTGTATTTGATCCAGAGGAAGTTGAAGATCTTCCAAATCAAGATCCTGTAAGAAATTCGACTTTCAAAATCTTTTTAGTTTAAAAACACCAATTTCTTATATATAAAACCATTTCAGTACATTAAACTACTAGATCATTTACATTATACTGGCTCATGGTATGTAGTTTTTGTGCTAAAAGGAAGAATTGTTTATAATACCCCTTTTAATGCAAATAGTTCATTTTGTTCCAATTAACTTGCACTTTTAAAGTAAGTTTTTTTTGTTATGTCTATGTGTTAACAAATGTAAAATCAAACAAGTTGCATTTGCAGTGCGATTTGAGCAAAAATTCTTCAGAATTTTCGTTACTAAAGATATATTTAAATTTCATTGTTTAATGTTTGTAATACCATTTCAAAATTTAATTTAAATCCTATTTAATTTCCTATTTTTATCCTACTTAAACCCATATTAACTTTATGCTCAAATGTTCTCATTTCTTAATTCAATTTCACCTTTTTTATTTAATTAATCTTAAACATGCTTTGTAAAACTGCTGTAATCAGCAAGGTTTAACGCTCTAAGAGAAGGTGAGGGTATAAAAATCTGTCTTGCTTAGCAAATTCTTTTTAATAATACCTGTATTTCCCTTTCCTATATCAAAGAAATCTTTACTGAACTTTCATAGTGTAAAATCTCTGAGGAAAAATTGTTTGGTCTCTTTTGCTCATTGCTCATGTCATGGACTGTCATATCTCATAACTTCTTGCTCATAAATAAATTATGCCTCCAAGGATTAAATAAATCCGAAGTTTTAAAATTTCAAAAGTGCTTTCTTTTCTCGGTTATGAAACTGCTTAAAAAATATGTTTACATAGATAATATAACATTTAAAAATCCACTGCCCAGTTTCAAATTACACCTTATTATAACAAGACAAATCTTTTAAAGTTTTTAACAATTGCTTGCTTATTTTGAAACTTCTTATTGTATATTTTTCTCCCTACTTCAGGAATATCCCATGGTTTTACAAAAAGCACCTGCTAAAAACCCATTGAAAAAAGTTACCCAGTTGAAGAGAGAACGTAATAAGACATACGAGGTAATTTTTACTTATTGGTATTTTAATTTTTTATGCTTATATATATAATTAGCATTGTAACTTATAGAATTCATCTATGATAACCTTTTATTAATTTGTCCATCTTGCATTGATTAATAAAATAATGCTATAAACCCTTTTATTTCTGGACTACTATCTATAAAAGGAAATATTTCTTAGTGGTTACCTTTATTCAGTAGTTGAGTTTTCTCTATAGCTTACAAACATGGTAATAACTCTAGCTTTGGATGTTTCATGTAACACAATTCTTACAATCCTTGAAAACTCCTTAAATATTATTTTGCTGTACTTGGAGCCCCAGAAAAATCTTTTTTCTTTTATTAATATTGTCCTTAAAATTCTCTTGAAAAATAAGAGAAACTTATATCAATCTTTTTCAGTTCGAAGACAGAAGAAACACTCATTAAATTTTTTTCCCTCTATGCTTTCACATAATAATCCATTTCTTGAAAAGGTGGAAATTCAATTTGAAATTTACCATTTTGTCTCAATTATTTTTCCTAATAGTGTTACACTCAGGAACACTACTTAAAAAATTAGTTATCGAGTTTTTTTTAAAAAAAATTTCCTGTTTATTATTTTTTTTCACAATCAGCCATTCAGTATTATAGTTTTTCCTTTGGAAATCTTCAAACAACATTTATGAATGGGATATTGGATATCTCATTGTTTAAATCTTTTTAATATGTATAGTTTTTCAATTAGAATTTTTCATATTAATAAATATTTATTTAAATGGCTTTGCATTTTTCTGTGTTTCGTCATTTTTCATAACCATTTGTATAAACTATTGGTTCTGCTCTGAGGTGTCAATATAGGGAAGTTGTCAGTTTTCAATCTTTTCTCTCTGTCTAATTTAAAGGAATTTGCATCAAAGAGGATTGCCACATTCTGAAGTGTGGGGATAGTTGATTTGTATAGCTCTTGTAAGAATGCATGGCACTGTTCTATACATTCGAGGAATGTATTCTATGCTGTCCAATACTTTCTATTTAAAAATGTGGCCAGTTATAATCTGGGTAGTTTAAAATTTGATGAACATTCAACCAATTTTAGAAACAAAGCCAATGGATTTACTCTTTCTGTTTGGGAATGAAACAAACAAGGCAGCTCAAATTAGATATGTAGCTTCAATTTTAATGTGGTATTCCAGTCGGAGATATTTTACGAAGCTTTTTTGATTTTTTTGTTTGTTTGTTGGAAAAATTGGATATCAGAAATATTATATCTATTTAGATGGGTAGTCTATTAATAAGTTTGAAACTTTTTACTTATTGAATAGTGACACGCAAAAAGAGCTTTCAGCTTTGTTTAAAAATGGTGTGTAGTTGTGGTCTGCATGATATTGAATCTGTTTTTATTTTATGCTTATCTCTTCCAAAGTTCACGGTCGAGATTTATTCTTCAAATTTTTGGAGAATCGAAAACTTCCACAAAATTTTTGAAGAACCAGGTGTCTGGAGTATGTAACTGTTGTTAAACGAGGAGCAACTTTTGTTATATGTAAAAAGGGTACATTTATAATTTCAAAATCTAAGTCATATAAATTTGTACAAAGATGTTATTACGTTTTTCTATATAGACTTTTTTATACCATGAGATATGAAAAAAAAAATGGTCACGGGCTGTTGGAAAATTTTTAGCATCATGAAAAATTTCTTTGATTTTTCAAATAAATATCCGTATACCGATTTTATAAAAGTTAATACTAAATCTTTGGGGACAAAATGATAAAAGGATTTACTATTAAGAAGGAAAAGAAAGTTTGGAAAAACAGCCAACAGATCTGAAACATGAATGACGGCACTTAGTATGTACCTTCATTTCTAAATTTATGGATAAGTTGCTTCTTATCCATATTCTTGCCTGAGGTATGAGTGTTTGTTCCTCGGATACTATAAAAAGATGAGCCATTTTTTCATAAACTCTGAATTATTTCATAAACTTATAATTATGTAAATTAGTGGCATTTGAAATATAAGAAGGTCAAATTTCTATTTTTTCATCAAAATGTTCAAATGTCTTATGAAAATTTATAGGAAATAATCAAAATTCTGATGAGCAGTTGAAATTAAATTTTTCTGGTAAAAATTTTTAATTGAAAAACTTAAAAACGGAAAACATGTTGCAACACATTTGCTTTCAGTGGAATTGAATATATATATATTATTATAATTTTTATTATATAATATTATTTTTTTTAATATATATAATATAGGTAGAGTGAAGAATTTTAAATCAATAAAAAAAACTTGATTATGCAGAAAAATGCCTACTTTATTCGAAAAATGGACATAGATCACAATATATTGAAAGAAAAGAAGACTTATAAAAACAAAACACTGTGCATATAAATTAAATGATTTAAAATCAAAAAGTGCAAAAACTGATGAGGCAGATTTAACATTGTGGAAATTTGTGAATGGCTACTTGAAATATCAGGGAGGGTAAAGATTTTCAATGCATAATCGAATTAAATAGTTTTAGGAATTGAAATTTTAACAGAGTAATTTAAAATATTTTAACTCCACGCTGTTTCTATTTTATTTATTTACATTTTTTAATTTATGTCAGTTGCTTACATTTTCCTTCTCATTCCAGTAAGCACTAATAAAAATAATAAGGTTAAGATTGCTAAGATTTTTATGGAATTGAGTTTTTAATGAATTTTTGTTTCAATTTAATTGTGTTTGCGGTCAACATTCTTTATTAGATTGTGTGAATCTAGTGTTTGATGTGTGGTGGCCAATAATAAGAGCTCTTGCACTGTAATCTTGAAACGCTATTGAGTTATAAATTGTATCATATTGACTAAAGATGAGCATAATAAATCTTCTTATTACTCTTTTTAGAAGCAATAAGCAAGCAAGTATTAATGTATTTGGAAATTAATGGTGAAAATATTTTTATTTAAATTTATTATTGTATTTCTATATCTAAAATAAATAATTTTATTGTCCTTGAATTTTTTGAAAAAAAATCATTGAGTTCCCCCTTCTCCTCCCTTCAATAAGAATAGAAACTCTTTGTAATCTCAATATATCAATGAGTGCTTACTCTTTGAAGAGGTAGTCTCTCTCATCTTCTTATGACCAATACATGCAACCCTTTTTATTTATTTTTGTTAATTGCTTATTTGACTGTTCCAGCATTGAAAATGTGTTATGAAATATTTTGATGACAATTAAATAAAGCACATATCCTTTTGAATACTCTTTAAACAGCGATTTTTTCATTTAACCTTTTCTTGAGGGGGATGGGTAGAATGGAAAGTGAAAAATAATTGAGTCTACAAATACAGCACAGGCGTACGCATCTGACTTTTGTTTTTAATTGATTATCCAAGGCTACTGTGGAAAGATAACTAGTAGCAAAAATCAAATTTATATACTAAGCCGAAGAATCTTGCTTGTAATTAAACTGTTCTTAATCTTTAGAAAAGGTCATAAAACTTCCCATTTATGTTAGCAATTCTCAAGTGCTAGTAATCAGTCTTTGTGTGTGTTTTTAATTACTATCAACTGTTGTGTTGATTACTTTATATCTCGTAGGAAGGGATATTGGTGGCAGAAGATATATTTAAAAAGTGTAGGTGGGTGGCAGATAAGCAAAAATCATCAACATCACACATTGTTTAAACTAAATTCAAAGTTTTCTTCCTTGGACAGATATATTAAGAAAATCTGTTTACCTTACTACTATGTACGAAAGTGCATAAATACTTGACATAATGAAAGCTTTTTAGAACAAAAATGTTGAGGCAGCATTGATCTTGAACAAAGTTCTTTGAGAACTACATTTTAAAATCCATATGCCAGAAAATAGTTGCATTTTTCAGTTACTACTATTAGCTCACACTCTCCCTATATATATATATATATATATAATTTTTCAAATTTTAAATCGTTAATAAAATACTTTTTATTCATCCAATCAAGCTCAAGTAAATTTTTTTAATTGCAGTTTATGGCATTTGCTGTTAATACAATTTTTTCAAATATTAATACATTAATGCTTTATTAATTAATTAAAAAGTAACTTTTATGCCAAAAATCTTCATTTTCCCGCTACCAAATAAGTAACGAATTCAACTGTGTTTTTTTCCCCGCACTAATGAGGTTAGGCTTAACATGTTTTCGGCCAATTATTTTAAACGATTCTGTATATTTTCATAATGTTTGATGCATCTAAAATAAACATTGTTAATTAATCGATTTTTCTTATTCATTTTGAAATACTTTTGAATTAAAATATACAGAATAAAGAAAATTAAAAATTTCTGATTTTGTATTGTGTTACCCTTATTAGTGAAAAAAATTCATGCATTTTGTGTTGCCACAATTGGCGTTGAAAATTCAATGCTGGTATAAATTTTTGATCAATAATTTATGGTAATTATAATTGTTAATTGCTATTATAATTACTATAATTAGAAGTATTACTATAATTATTCAGGATTCCCTGGTTGGTAGAGCGTTAGATTTGCGTCTCTTGAGCTGCGAGCTCAGAACTTGCCAGCTGAAGATTCTCCGTGTGTGGTGATGTTAAATCTGTCGTGGTTACAAAGCTCTCCATGTGGAGAGTAATACCTCTGGGGTTACTGGGTCAGAGGTTATCATTCTCTGTTTCAGATCTAAATTGCAATCTGTGGATGAATGAATGAAATGCATGAATGAAGTTCGACTCGTAAAAAGGGTTTGTGACTTATTTGAGCTAAAAGTCAGACTTCTGCCCACGGTTGCCAGGAGTCCATACCCTCAGGAGTTAATGCGCCTCTCCTTCCGTTGTAAAGCGGAACAGGGGACAACTATTGTAATTATTTAATAAAAAGTAACTAAAACAAAATTTATTCTAACTTCCTAAATTTTTCCTGATTACCTAAAAAGAAATTGATTTAAAAAAATTGTGTTTTATTTTACTTTTTTCAATACAAGTTTGTTCTTAGTTTTACTTGACTTGATGATGAGTTGTTTTTATTTTTTAGGTGAAAGCGTATGCTATGAAGAAAATTTAAATTTCATTCTGCTCTTGAACTTACTTTGCTAGCTGTCACTAAAATATCCATGATCACTTTGCAACTATTTTAATAAAATTTTATATATGTATGGATTAATATTGTGTATTTTTATCATGCTAAAATCACTGCTTCTGATCCTTTTTCAATTAGAAAAAAATTGCAGCCTGTAAAAGCTATTAGTTCTTTTTGTAACAATTTTAATAAAATTTTATAAATTGAATATTTTGTATGGCTTAATACTGTATATCTTTATAATTCTAAAATCACTGCTTCTGATCTTTTTTTTTTAATTAGAAGAAAAATTATAACCTGTAAAAGCAATTATTTCACTTTATTATTTGTTTTATTTTAATAAAATTTTATGAATAATAGAATATTTTATATGGCTGAATAATGTGTATTTTCATATTGCTAAAATCTCATCTTTTTTCAGTTAGAAAAAAAAATGCAACCAGTAAAAGCAATTAACTCACTTTGTAACTATTTAAATGAATTTTTAATAGAATATTTTGTATGGTTTAAACTATATTTTTATGATGCTGAAATCACTGCTTCTGTTATTTTTTCTATTTGAAGAAAATTAAGCCTGTAAAGGCAATTAGTTTTTCTGTGATGCAACATTTTATAAAATTATAGTTTTGATTTTTTTTTGAATATTTGCTTTTTTAATGAAATTTAGAATGTGATATATTTGACATTCCTAATTCAAATTTTATATAGGATGTTATTGATTTATTTAAGTTGGAAAAAGTTAGTTTTGTTCATTCATTTTCAAACAGTTCAATTATTTTTTTAAAAAAGTGTAAACCATTGTCAAGGGGCTTAATGAAATTTGAAACCGGAATTTTAGTGACAAAGATTAAGTTTCAGTGAGATATAGTATCATTTAGTTTTAAGATGGCAGAATCTGTTTGGGAAAGTTAATGATTATTGCAACAGTGTAATCGAACGTTTATTTCTAGATGTGTTATCAAGTCCTTTAAGCTAACAAACTTTTATATCATGGTCAAAAAAAATTGCATATACTCCTTTTTAAACTTAATTTGTATATGATAGGTTCTATTTAAGCATGCAAATCTTGTATACCATATTTATTTTAATTAATTTGATAAATTCTGGATTCCTTTATACAAATGAAAACTCCTATTTTATATTATTCTTTTTAATAATACTAAATTTATGCCAATTTTGATATAAAAAAAGCTAAAGTTTCTTTACATTGTAAGTATATCAATTTGTGATTTGTCTGAAACTTTACAGTACATATTTTTAATGTTATTGTTTTTTGAGTTGCACACGGTGACAACCAACTTATGATCTGTAATTGATGTATGAATATTTTGCTTGTCTATGATGTATTTATATTTATGTTGCTTACTATTACTTGAAATGTAAAAGTGTATGTGAATCATAATAAATAAAATTCATTTAATAAGCTTGTTAGTATGCATTGATTTTATAAACATGATCACCCTTTTGTTCAGAGAAGAAATAAGTTACTTCGTTGCAAGATTTCATATAATAAAAGATTAAACCTACATGTATTTATAGAAGTAGAGAATAAGGCTACTAGCTATCGGCTGTACTTAATATAAAAGTTTCATGTTAAAGAGATCACTCCCAATGACTCGTACTATAGTTTCCAAGTATATGAATCATAATATAGTTATTGTATGGAAATTTGAAAATACTAAGAAAGTGCATTTTTAGATTATAATTTCGACTGTTCAATGCGTCAAATGAGAGGAATATTATTTAATGAATTTTACAATTCTAATCTAGGGCCATTAAAAAAATTTGCTTTGCAATATCCAAAGAATCAACAATAAAAAATATTCAAGATTATTTTAACGTAAAATATGGGCATCACAACCTTTCCCATGACAGCATATTAGTTTTGTTAAATTTATCATTTGTGTTTCTAATATGAAATTTAAATACATTCGATTTAAAACCATAAACTATGCATTGAAAACAAGTTTCATTATTCAATGAAGCTTGGATACATCTAAGTAAATGTAATGTTTTTTTTTTTTTTTTAATCTTATTGTGGAGGAAAAGTATAATATTGTAAATCAATTTTTATTAAAGAATTTATGGTGGTTAGAAAATTAATGGCATAGAATGTAAAAAAAAAATATTTTTTTTAATCAATTTCTGATATAATACTTTTTGACAATGTTTGCAGAACTGCTGCCTCTTAACTGACATATTTATTCGGCCATACAAGTTTATCAATACTAAGTGACTTTACATTTACTATATTTTTGGAAAGAAGCAATAAACTGATATTAATCTACATACTTTTTATTCATATTCCTACTGAGTCAGAAGATGTAATACTCATTAATCTCTGCATTTTTAGATTATTAAAAAAAAATATTGAACAATCAAAATGATGAATGGGGACACTTTATCATGGGCAACCAAACAGAATATTTAGAAATTGGATCTTAATTAATACTGGTTAAAAAAAGCTGCCCCTGCAATTCAGTTTGAATTAGACTGTAGATGGGTTTAAATAGCACCAACAAAATCAATGGAATTGTTAACTTTATTGGAGTAGTAATAGCAAATTGCTGAAGCTATAAAAAAAAAACAAATTTTGCAGGCATGGGCATTTTATCAGACAGTATAGATCTACAAAAAATAGCAAGTTATTTCCAGACATCAAAGAGCTTAATACACATATTGTCACTTAAATATGTAATTCAAGAGAATATTATTTTGCTACTGGTTATAGCCATATGTGACAGTAAAATCTTAAGATTTTTACATCTTCACTTCTTAAAATATTAAAAAGGGAAGTCTACTTACACAAATCTATTCAAATCATTAAGAGAAAACACAGCTTTATTATTCCAAGGAGAGTAAATCTATGGGGGGGGGGGATTAAGTGCGATTCAGATATCCAAACTATTAAAAAGAATATCTTCAAACTTTGCCTATGAATGTTTTGAAATATATGAGTTTTGTGACAAATAATTAAATATTTATTTATTAAAAACTGCAACTATAATTATTAGCAATGCTCCCAGGTTCACTACTTTCATCCTCTAGATAATTAACATGTGAACATAGACAATAAGACATGGTGAGGCGAAAAGTCTCAAATAAGATTTATTTCTAAGATAAGTATCTAAGCAATGATCTATTTGAATTGTTGGTTTTATATACCTGAATTAGATCGAAGTTCAATAAAAAACCAAGTCAGATAAAAATGACTGAAATGTTTTAATAAATCACATTTAAAAAACAGTCAGTTTTCAAACGTATTTAAAAAAATTACACGATAGCATTTTTAAAAAAGTCATGTTAAGAGTGCATCAATATTTTCTTCTTCAATTCTGTGGTATTCTAAAAGATGACTTCTTAAAACCATAGTAGAATTAAAAATACTTCGACATAATTTACATTTGGATAAAATTTCGTCAGAATTAGACAAGTTATATGAGAAAATATTATAATTTTGATTATTTAAAGGCATGCAATTAAAATTTGTGTTATTCATATTGGAAAGGCACCCAGATCTATTTGGCAATGGGCTAGGTTCAGTGGCATACATATTAAGCATAGGCACAGGTTGAGAATATTGCACATTTGAATGCTGAGGATATAAAAACTGAGATACATAACTATCTTGAAGAAGTTGACATTTATCTTGGCATTTATCTATAGAACTGGGAAGACTACAGTCGTACATTACAGCTTGATTATCAGACATATCAATATGAGTTGGAAGCATTTCGTCAGTTGGATGAGTCTCATTAAATTGAGGATGAGTTTCAATGTTTGTTGCAGAACATGTTAAACTAGCAGAGGGTATTATTTGTGGGCATTCATGAATAACAGCATCTTGATTTGCATCAATCTTTTCACATTTTTTATTGATCTCGTAATGACTTTTTAGTTCTTCCTTTTCCATAAAAGTTTTGTCACAAGGATCACATTTTTGCAGTTTTTCATTTAAATGTCTTTTCATATGTTTATGCATATTACACCAAGCGCGAAACGTTTTTTCACAGTACTTACATTTGTGCCTTTTAATTCCGAGATGAAAATCAATGTGAACACGATATCCACTTCTTGATTTAAAAGCCTTTCCGCATTTATCACATTTAAATGGTTTGTTTTCACTATGTACAGACATATGGGCTGTCATGGCACGTTTAACGCGAAAATATTTACCACATTTATTGCACTGAAAAGGCATTTCTCCAGTATGTCTTCGTCGATGCCCAATTGCAGATGACAAATGTATAAATGCTTTATCACAATAGTTACATTTGTATGGTTTCTCTCCAGAATGAATTCTGTAGTGAACAAGTAGGGCTGCTTTAAATCGGTAGCTATTTCCACAGTATTCACAGACAAACGGCTTTTCTTTCGTATGATTATAACTATGTCTTTTTAATTCTGGTTTAGTAACAAACTCTTTGCCACATTTATCACATTTGAAATCCTTTTTCGGATTGCCATGAACTCTCAACATGTGATTCTTTACTGAAGACTTATTACAATATTTTTTGCCACAAATGCTGCATTTGTTAGGGTTGTCCTCTCTATGAGAGACCTAAAATTAAAAACAGAAATGCCAATTAAAACAAATGTTTAAAAAAACCTACTCAGAGTTTTATTTTTAGAGAGTTATAATTTAAGATATCATCATATTATCCACCCCACTTTCTTCAAATTTTTCATCCTTTTTTATTTAGCCTTTATTACTCTCATGTTTAGTCTGATTGCAATTGTACGGGATGAATATTTTTCAGATTCTTACTGAATAATAATTATTATCAAAACCGCGTAACAGCAAAAACTTTCACATTAATTTTTAAAAATTATACCAAATTTGCGAATATTTCTGAGATATCTAAGCACAAGAGGAATATTTATACTCACACAAGCATAATAATGCATCTCATTACTTTTCAGCGTGATAACGGTTAATATGTGTCAAAGATTTCAATATGAAAAAAATTATTCAACACTATGCAAGATCACAACAGTGTAGTATTGCAAAAATTTTAACATTATAAATTGCAATTAAACACTAATTAAATGGTTATGCTACCTCTAAAGTGCGGAAATCAGTTAATCTGCAGATTACCAAGCTAATACTCCACATTAATTAGGGTAATTCGTTAAAGTGTGGAAAACTGTTTCATTTCTCAATTTACATAGACAATCTGCGAATTAGATATTTTTAACATTACTTTCCAACCATTCGTTCAAGTGGAAATAAGATCTTTGCTGGAACAACACCAAATTTCAGTACACTTAAATGAAATAGTATTTATTTTTTTCGTTAATATCTAAAGAATCAAGTTAATACAATCAAACAATTCAAAATTAGTTAAAAAAATAAAATATCAATCGATTTAAACACTATAATACAAAGAATAAGACGGTTAAACATATTATTACAATTAAGGAAATGAATTTATGTAATATATGATAAAATTATGCTCCCATATTTGCACAATCTAAAGATTGGTGACACTTTGAATTGAATGGCAATTGGTTTTTGTGACAAGCACATATAATTATGGTATATTTAGATTTACAATAACTTTTTTTAAACCCTGCCCGGTATCAAGGGATTGTTTTATTGTCGTTTAAAACAAACATATTTCTACAGCAGGGGCATCTTCTTTTGTTAAAAAATCTCTCTTTGCAAATACTGAGTTCAGATCTCATATACAATTGTTTTAGAATACCCGTTTTAGAACCAAGTTTATAAAACTCATCTTTACCACATCAACTAACGAAAAAATCTTCTAAACTTTAACGATACGGAAGCTGATAATGTGCACATCAGGTAGTTAAAATGCGGAAAATTTTTAAATCCTCAATTTAACGGTGAAAATCAATTAATCTTCAGATTAGTTAGCTACTCTGTACATTAACGGTTCCCGAGCTTTAATAACGGTAACATCTACACTACATTATCCTTTTAGAATAAAAATTAAATAAAAAGCATGTTTAGTAAGCTTTCTTTTTTCTTTAGCATTTTTTAACTGTAACCATTTTGTAAGAGTATCAAAATAAGAACGAATTCCAGTGTTGCAGTTGGTATTACGAACATAGTATAAAATATAAATTGCATTAACATGGTCGTTTGAAAATTTTTTAAGATTAATCTCCAACACAAAACGTCAACTTAGAAAGACCGATTTGTTCAAATATTTTGCTACCTACGTTGCTATGGTAATAACGAAACTGCATTAGATGCATGCGATTGAAAATTGATCATACTTAATCAACGACATTACAGACACTATGCGCATAACGTAACTTGAAATTGTATAAGGGTAATTTCATTCACACTCGAATAACTTTTCTATCTCAACTTTTACAAACGTAATGTCCTATCACAGAGGTGATACTATAAATATGCTTGACAACAAGTAAAGAGTCAAATCAACCTATTTAAGAAAGGAAAGAGCGTCATTTATTGGGTATCATAATTGAGAGAAACAAATAATTTGGGATTAATCAGATTGATATTTGTCTAAAATCCAAAACATACATTTCCCTAATACAAATTTTTTTTTTTGTTTATTTTACAAACTTTTCAAAATAATTTAAATTATGTGAAATAGAAAAAGGTCTTCAATGTGCACAAATTTATCGCGTTTAAATTTGAATAGAAAATTAAATACAATATCTTATATGCCACATGAGATTTAAGTTCTTCAATAATTTTACGGTGTATTTTTTTTTTTATTTCGGGCAATTCTTTCAAAGTTTATCAAAAGTTGATATTCTCAATTTTAAAGTATTCATTAACGACATGATACATGTCTAAATTGGTCTCAAAAAAATCAGCAATGTAACAATTATAAATGTTTTTAAAAAAGTATTATTAAAAATAAATGTTAATAAATTATAAAAGGAACTGTTAACTGCTTTTTTCTATAACTTTCAATATTTATAAAATGTAGCTTTTATCTTATCATACGCCAATTTAAATCAATATGAACCGCCTTCAGAGATCATTTGTTTTCCTGAAATCTTAATATTTAAGATAAATAGCACAACTAAAGAATAAATCCCCAGGCCTCAAACAATGTAATGATTTCGTCAATTTTTATTTCATATTAAAATTGACATCTAGATACATCATCAATAGATCATTTTCCCCACCACCATCCATTTTCCAGAGAAATCTCTAAAACGCTGTTTTAATATACATTCTCTATGAGTAAAAACTACAATACAGTTCTCCAGCGTTTCAAATAATAAATTACGTTATTATAAGTTGTTTTCAATGTTTCTTTTCGAAATGGAAAGCATTATCCAATCTAACATTGATTCCTAAGGAAAAATTTGTTTCTCTTTGATTGTTTCATATTATGAGTCAGATTCAGGAAAAACTAATGATCGTTAAGCAAAGCTACACGGTAAAATAAGTTATCTCCAATTCTAAAAATATAACTTTGTTTTGCAAAAGTCTCAAAATATCTCGAGACTTTTTCTGATTAAAAAAAAAATGAATTTCAACTTACCATGTGACTTCGGAGAGAATAACGCCAAGCAAACTTTTTACCGCATATTTCACATTGAAGATGCTTGTCTCCTGTATGACGGCTAAGATGTTCCTTCAGTCGTTGAGAACTAGACGCTACATGCTCACAAATGACGCATATGAATCTATATAGGAAAATATAAGATATGATTTGAAAGGAATTGGATGATTGTAAATAATTTACAAGATTCTAAACATTTGCAGAACACCGATTAACAGAAAATTGAAAAAAATTAGTTTATAAAAAAACAGTCAAAACGCATGCAAAAAATTATGCACTTGCTATTATAACTATCTTTAATGTAATGCTTTTAAACTACATTGTAATGAAATTAGATTAAGCGAGATTAGCTAAGCTCTTAAGCAAATGAACTTCAACATCAATGAATTTTAACTTTTTTAGGCAAATGAGTAAATGAATAATAAAAGGAATATGAAATAAGTAAATACAAAATTGCTTTATCTTCATAAATATCAAATCTGAGAATAAATAAATAAATTGATGAAAGATGCATAGTAAATATTATCCAATTAGCCCTCTCCAAATTACCATACTTGGAATTATGAGCCTTAAAAAGTAGAGCTAATTAGCAAATCACAAGATGAAGATTGATATTTTCTGCCTTTAAACCAAGCATCAACTGGGCAGAGATTAAATCAAGTTTAACTCCGAGCTAATCGATGTCTTTTATTCCTCGATCCCTCCCATGGTCTGGCTTCATATTGTTGCTTTGTTTTCCTTCACTTTCTCTTATTTTCCATTTTTTTGCTTCATTTTTGATTTTATGTCACCTTGGCACAGATGCATAGCATGGCGGGGGTCAGCAAAATTCCACAATAAGTATCTTGCATTCTGAACTAAAAATTAAATCTCGTAATCTAAACTAGAATAATCGTAAAAATTTGTAAGGAACTTCGCCAACAGTTAAATTGCGTGATAAAGGTTGCCTTTCAAACGTTGACTATATTACTAGATTCGGAAGATATTGAATCTAATCTAGATTACGCATCTGCAGAAATTGAACAGGACTTCACGCTTGAACGAGTGCGACTATGTGCTTCCATAACTGCCGTAGGTAAAGAAAATAAATTAATTAATGGGAATCCACTTAGATTATTAACATTTATTGTGAAATCTAAGGTGATTAATACTAATGCTCAACATTATAATAATCCACCGAATACTCCTCATAATTGCCATAAGCAATAACAGCTTTTAAAAAAGCTTTCCAAAACTTCTGATCAAAAATTGTTTCAGATCAACTACAAAGACTATCAATACACCTACAAGCTAACCAATCTTTTTATCTTGTTTATTGAGAAAAATGTGTGTGATGCTATAAACCTTCATAGAGCAATGAAAGACTTTGTTTTTAAAGAATGTAGACAAATAAAATGAACAATAAATTTCTATTTTAATTAGATAGAAGTTTTTAATTCTATTAGTTTTTCAACACAAATATGAATTGTAACAGTATCATTCTAGTTCTAACTGGACGTTGATTTGTGTTTGATATTGTATTCTCTGTTATTCCTTATGTGTTCTTAATTCTATGCAATAATAAATTAGTCTTGACGACACATATCAAATATTGAATATATCAAAAAGTAGCATACATGCAAGAATATTCGTAACAAATATTGACCTAATCTGCCAAAAGAAAGAGTGACAGAAGTGATCATGTGAATCATAAAACACTACGGTGCTCTGCTCGATCTTATCCCATATGTAAGTTATGGCGGAAGAAATGAATATGCTATCGGACAGGAAAAACTTCTAATTAAAAGAAGTTTCTGGCAAACCTTATGTAAAATAAGCAGGACAGGGAAAATCTCATAAAATGGCACAATCTTCAATAGACACTGGATTTAAAGCTGAACTACAGGCACGGAAATCTTGGTAAAATGCTCAAATAAATTGTCACTAAAATCATTAATACCGAATACCGTAAATACCGTTCTAACTACAATTTGTCATATTTACAAAAGCTGATCCATTCCATTAGCTTTCGAATGAGCTTACAATAAATGATAATGATATTCTAGTTCAGAAAAAATATTTCGTTTGTAATAAATCATTGAACTTCGTGCTCTTCGAAATAGGCATTCGTTGAAAAGTGGTCAAATGAAAGGATGGCGGATAAATGGAATGTTTGTAACTTCATAAATATGAATTCTTTCGGATATGAAGAAATCGGTCTGTTTGCATGGTGTTTAATTCTTAATTTAAAAAAAAAAATACTTTTCTTATTTAGCTTTAAAATTCTTTCTCGACCTTAAATAAAACAGCCGGCTTAAGATGGGATTGAAATTAAAATCAGAGGAGAAAATGATCCACCAGATTTTTCTTTCTGGACGAAAGACGATTTCAGTTATATATTGCAAACGAAAGATTGAATTTGTCCTGATCTAGAGCGATGATACAATTTATTGTGGGCTCATTTGAAAGCTGAGAGAATAAGTTATTATTAATAAATTTGAAATACTGCGGCTAAACGGATATTTGCAGCATTTAATATTAAATATTTTGGTGACAATTTGCGTTTGCATTCAACCAAGGTTAATGTACTTGGACCAGAATAGGGTTTTAATCCAGATGTCCTGATGACAATGGTGTCGTCTCATTGGATTTTCTCTGCTTCTTTCGAAATATCAGCTTATTTTACACGTAGGTCTATCAGAAATGCTTTAAATTAAAATCTTTTCCAGATCGGTAGAATATTCATTTTATCTGCAGTAACCTGCAAACAATCAGAAATAGGAGAAGATTGCCATAGTGTTTTATGATTGACATGGAAATTTCTATCATCTGCTTCCATATTTGAGATTAGGGCAAATTCACCCCATATTATAAAACTACACACGCGATTTCTTTATTTGTGTAATATCCTATGTACAATAGGATTTTTTTTTCTCTTTGTTAAAATGTTCATTAAAATTTCGATAAAATGCAGTCTTTTGGATTTAGATATTATAAGGAGGGGATGAATTTGGCTAATATCCTAGCTGGCTGAAACTCATGCAACACCACAACCCTGACATAAGTAATCTAGTTTCCTATATTCATAAGTACATCTTGTTTCATATGCTATTTTCATACACATTATTTCGTTAGAAATCATTCTTTCTTTTTTTAAGTCAATCATTTTTTTAAAAAACAATGATATTATTATTATTATTATTATAAAAATTTAAGCCTACTTAAGAGGTAAAGCTGTTTTGAAATTCATTTACTTTTACAGGCGAAATACTACTCATTTCTGACTACATTAAACAATCTAGCACTAGATGATTATTTCATATAAATCATACATATAATAATCGAAAAATATGTGAATAATACACTTTTCAAATATCTGTTTCTATGTAACAATTTCCAATAAAATTTTTATTCAAAATTTAAAAAAAGAAAGAAAAATCAGGTTGGAGGGGGGGGAGCATATCTTCAAATATTTTTTTAAAAAATGTTTCAAATATTACTATTTTTTAAAATCGTTGGTCGGCCCACGTCGGTTCTGACATGTGCAAGATTACAAAACTGTAGCACTGACTGACATTCCATAAGGAAAACACATTTGCCTTTTTTTTTCTTTTTCGCTTTGATTCAAATATTCATTTATTTGAATATTATCAAACTATCTGTGAACACTTCACATCCATCAATTCAAGGCAAACTGGGTGATTTTAATCTTGCAAACATATTGAAAAAAAACATTGCTTGTAATGCAGCATTAGTCAAGAATGATTTTCCTAATAATAATATTTGTAAAAAAAAATATGCAAATTCTATTAATCATAAATACAATTTTAATACTTTGCAAAGTGTAATTGCCCAGTCTCTTATTAGCTTCATTACATTCACTTAGTAGTTGCATTAATTATAAACAACCAGCATTTATTTAATTATAGTTATGTATACATCTAAATATCATGCAGTAATGAGTCGAAATAAATAAAAGGTTCATTTTCCCAAAGTAATGCAAACAACAACAACAAAAAAAGACTTAAAATAAATCATTAATATGCACATTAAATATGTATTGAAATTTGAAATTAAATTGACCAGTTTATTAAAAAGATTGGCCTCATATTGCAAACTGCCTAGGTCTGAAAATTCCTAAATCCATCTTGGTTTACAATATTAATAAAATTGCAATGATGAGCAGGAAGATATTTAAAATGAGCATTTGATGAATATGAAATACTAAAAAATAATACTCCTTCTACTTATATCAATACTATTTGTTTTACTAGCAATTTCAATTAATAAGATTCTTTTTCTCATTACAAATTTCTCAATGTTTAAAATATAGATTTAATTTTTTTATAAAACTGTTATGTTTTCAATAGTATTGTCTTCAAAGATATTATTTTTAATATATATCAACAAACATTCCTCTTTAACTTAACCTTATCTGAATGCAATATTTTAAAAATCTCTTTAGCTTTAGAGTATCTAGAAATCAGACATTTTTTTCCAGTTAATCATTACTATTCTAACATTAAATTCAATATTATCCCATTCGTCTAATTCTTGTATGTCAATATGCACGGTGAACAGGCAAATGAAAAATGTCTTCTAAGACATTTAATAAATTATTCTAGTCAAAAGTATATATTCAATATAGTTCATGTAACAGCCATTATAAGCTATATATTTCTGAAAATTCTCTTAAATGGTGCCATTCAAATTTCATCCTCATTTTACCTCACCGATAATATTTAATGTGAGCTATAGGGTAAATTTTTGTAGTTACTAATATCAACCAAGAAATTCACTATTTTCCCTTTGCCAATTTTATATTATAGAATGGAAACATTATAGAATGGAAACTCCAGACAATCTATTGTATGCATATATAAATCAAATACCCATCAAATGAAAAATTCAAAAATGTTGTGTATAGGAAAGATTTAGAGTAGTAATTAAAAGGAGTGAGGATTCAGAAACCTCTTAAGGGGTAGGAAATAAGAATCCAAAAACTACAAGTAAAAATTTTTCATGCATATTTTTAAAATAAATATTATTTCTCCTCTCATACATATATAATCAATGAAAGTGGACCAAGCTGCAGTTACAATGACTATTATCTAATGTAAAATAATCTGAAAGTTTTTGCCTTTTACTAGGGGCCTTCTGGAACTAGGGGTTAGTTTTCATTTTGTTACATTTATAAGACACTCACCACTGTTATAAAATCAAAGTATCTACATTTTATTCAATGACTGACCATCAAGGTAGACCAAAATTTCTAAGTTAAATCTACAAAAATGGGTACTTCAAGAAGTACACTAAGGTAATAATTGATATATTGAAAATGTATTTTAATTTGAAGTCTAGGCTAATTAAAATAACTGGTTGAATATATTATGAGGAGTTATATATATATATATATATATATATATATATATTCAACTTTTGTTCAAAAAATGAAACTTACTTCTTATAATGGATATGAGTGAATCTTGAAAATTACTTTACCAATATAAGCTAATAAGGATCCTGCCAGATAAAATATACTGCTAAGCAAAAATAAAGTCAAACTTGAAACCAAATGCATTCTCAGATCAACTACCCCCTTTTTATATACACATATTAATGACTTAAACGGGTAATATATAAAAAAAATTTAGAAAAGAAATTGCAAATTACCCTTTACTCTTATTTTGAGATGGCTGATTAGAATCAACAGATGGAATATTTGTAAAGCTTGGATCATCACAAGACTCACTATCATCCAAATCAAGATTGTCCACTTCTTGTATAGAAAAACCTGGAGTTAATTGTATATCATCTAATGTTGGAATATCATTACTGGAATAAAAATTTTACAAAAACATTAAATCAATGTAAATAACAAACATAATCAACAGACATAGTTGTGCTCAAATAAAAACATATAGATGTACAAGAATAACAATTTATTTCTAATCTAAACATAATAATTTCATATTCTATCCCTGTTCTAACCAATTTCCAGATAATAATTATATTTGGGTGGATTTAACATAATATTTAAGAAAGTCATTCCAGTTAAATTTTGAGTTATAAATTGTCAAAGACTTTTACTTGCTGATTCATTTGATTGCAATTGTCGTATAAATCTAAAATTTTCTTGAAAATATAAAATTGATTAAATTTTTTATCGTAAACAAATTGCAATAGAAACAGCCAAATTAATAAGAAACAAAAGAAATCTGAACAGTGTTACTTATTCTAAATTTTTAACCAACCAGCATTAGAAATCTAGCAGCGTAATAATTAGCATCACAAATGTTACAAATAACAAAGGCAGACAATAGTAAAGAAGTTTTAGATTATACAAAGACAATGCACTAGACTAACAACTATTTTAATTTAAAGAATAAGACACAGCAAAGTTTACTTCTAGTATAAAATTCATTAATTTTCAATTTTTCATTAGATTTTAACTGTTTGGAATTAAGTAAAAGTCACTTATCACAATATTTTCAATGTATTTAAAGGTATTAAATTTCGATTCAATAAAAGGGAAATCAAATAATTTTTAACATTTAAATTTTTCATATATATCAATGGCTATATAAGTTTATAATTTTCATACCACTTACTAATTAATTCATTTATTTATTTAAACAATTGATAAACTCAATACTTTTTCCCATTTATAATTAAAATTAGTTTTTTTGTTATGCTTTTGATAAACTTAATTTTTATTATTGATTTTGAAATATATTTTGCTGTAACAACATATAATGTAGGATTCTAATTATTATTTTTTAAACAAGCAAGTTAACAGACATGGCAAATATATTATTTTTACCACAAATACTTACTCTTCGATTTTAGATTGTGCTTTTCTTCGACGCAATCTGCTTGAAACAGTTTTGGCATTACTTTCAGATTCTAGATCCGAATTCAATAACTTTTTTGCCATTTCATACAGACCTCGCTTCAGTCTGAGCTGATTATCCTTTTGATCAAGCAAAACTTGAGCCATAATGTTAAACTAACAAAAAAGATATTACAAGCTAAACATTAAATGGATTTTGAAAGATTTGGAAAAATGGATTCAAGTATGACAGATTGACTTTACTTCTTTGCAAAATAAAACGCACGGAAATATTTGATTTTTATATTTAAAAAAATTAACTGTTTTTTTTTTTTTTTTTTTTTTTTTCTTCAAAGGATAGCAACTTAGTATTTATCATTTCATGTGAAAAGGCATTTTTGAAAATGTTGAAGTGGATTAAACATAATCACGAAAATTCAATTAATTAATTTTATAAGGAACATTGCAGACTATCCCAAATAAGATGTTATTCAAATGCAAAGGGTGGCGTGAGACATCGAATTCCAGCAGATTTTAATGCATGATTTCTTCAATCAAAAAATGAAAATCAAAAATGTACAAAAATAAAGGAAAGGACCCTTCGTACGTTTTCTTAATTACGTGCTAAATTCACAGTAGATTCATGCAGATGTGTTCCATCAATAAGAAAATTAAGAAATACGCTCCAAAATAATTGGACGCGCTTTGCAGCACTGGCACTTAATGTCAAAATTTCAGATAGCAGACAACCGCTTTAACAATTGCTTTCATTTACAACGCATGCGCACTACGCACAAGAGTTGTAGCAGAAGTCAGTTGAGTTTCCGAAAAAAATAATAAATGGATTACTCTTTCCGACAGATTTAATTCGGTTAATATTGCTTTTTAGCGACTAAAGAATAATTTTTGATGACTGCTTGCATGAATTTTGTAAGTTTTGTTTAAATTTGAACTTATTAAATCAGTCCTCGTGAAAAGTTCTTCTGGCATTTACAAACTGCCTTACATTGCAAATGAAATATATTGCTGAAAGCACAAGAACTTATTTGAATCAAAATTTAGGATTTTCAAATTACAGCTGAAGATAATTTTCAAAAATTTTGTTTCAGAAGAACTAATTAAGATTAAATTCAGCTCGTAAATACTTTCCTACGTGACATAACGTCCCCGAATCCTAAGAAATGAAAATCAATTTGTCCTCATCCCTTACTTGAGAAAAACTTTTCAACATTAATAAAATTGTGCCCATTTCGAAATAACAGAAAGCTTCACATAACCAGCAAAATAAAATGCAAAGTAGTGGCTCACTTAATAAATGATGCTTTGCAGAATTAATGGCGGGGATTAACCATGACGTCATGTACTGGATATGAGCACTTGTTTGAAAAGAGTAATAATTTGTAATTTCTCTGTTTTTTGAACTTATTGATTGATCTTTATTTATTTTTTTACTTGCATACTTTTGTTCGATCTTAATTCTCCTACAATTCATTTGGGTCCTTTCATTCATTCATTTTATTTTTTAAAGAATATGGGAGGAAGGGGGGAGGGCGTCTGTGAACAAGGTTGCGATGCAAAATATTTGTTTTCGGTATTGCGCTGCGATATATGCTGATATATTTTTGAGGTCCCTCAAATTTCATTCATTTCATTTTTATATTTATTAAAGTGGTATATTTTATATAATCGTTTGAAAAAAAATTCTTCCACAGTGGCATTAAGTTAGATTTATATTATTACAGATTTCGATCATATTGGAATGAAAATATTTCATGGAATGACTCACTGAGAAGCAAATAAGAAATGAAATTGGACATATTTCCTATAAATTCATATATACAAATTAAAAACTATATTTATTATTTTACTATATAAATTTGCCATATAATAATTTCGCTGCCTTCATTCAAAATTGTAAGTAAATTTTTCAATTTTTATAGCATTTCTTTATAATTAAGAATAAAGAAAAATGCTTTAATCACAATATTTGATTTCCCTTTTCCCCCTTCACAATGATTGTGAAACCAGATTACTGATTGATCTTCATAGATTTAATAGATGTAATTTGATTATTCCATAGAAAATAAGGTATTAAATCCATGAAGTGTATTTAATTTGACTTAAGTTAGAGAGAATAAATCATTACATTTGGAAGATAAACTATTGCTTTCTGTAAAGGAAGTAATCTAAGCATTAAATGTTGAAGAAGACAAATTTCATTGGCAAAAGGTCTCATCACTTCAAGATAGTTGTGGAGACATGTGCATTATCGAATAATTAAATGCTTTAAAAAGAACTTAACAGTTATACATTGTAAACTGTCAAGATATCCAAGTGAAATTAAAAGCGTATTGATAATATTTGGCAAAAAGGGTAATAGAAAGGCCAGTCAATAAAATTCCGCTTTTTGTGAACAATTTTTAAAAGACCGACTAAGCCCTGAAAACGATGGATGTCAAAGACATTAAGTCCTCAGATTTTCAGACATCTGATTGAAATATCGTTCAGCATACTTATAATTTTCACTAGTGTTGGCATTAGTGTATCTAACATGTGAATAAGATGTCAAATTTTCCAAAAAAATTTAGAACAAAAAATACATGGCGAATTTTTTCTATTATTTCCGAATGGCATTTTTTATTCTGAAGGTTTGTGTGTGTGTGTGTGTGTAGTAATGATTGAAAAAGGACTGCAGAGTTGTGGCCCAAAACATGGAGAAAAAACACATGTTGCATTCCTTCATTTCGTATTTATTTCATCTCGAGAGGCACACAGTGCAGCACAACAGCAGATGAAGGTAAAAAAGATTTTAAAAAAATGGACGAAATCATTTAATCAGGTCTTATATACTATGATATTCTCATAAATCAGATATATACTACACACACACACACAC